>PVJD01001713.1:0-246024 GCA_004026545.1 Mormoops blainvillei | reverse complement strand
CTCTCAGTGATGGAAAATTAGGTATCTCCATAAACTCAAAAATGCCTTTAGTTTTCTTCTATGATTTGTTCCCTAAAACATTTACCAACAGGTCATTTGGTCATACTAATGGAAAAAATGAAGTATGTTCTGTCGAAGACACAGTCTGCAGAAAAGGGCCAGTTTAAGGACTATTCTTTTCATCTGCCTGAAGTGTTAAAACACCAAAACAAAACAGTGTGTTCTGTGCTACCCCTGCATTGCCTACCGCCCTTGTCAAAGCTCCGAGATTAGCTGGAATGCAGTAAGACAAGCACCCATCTAATAAAAATCAAATGCGGCAGGCCAACCCTCAGCATCCTTCACTGCAAGATGGAAGACATAGTTTCGGCCTACTTGCATGTATTTTTTTAAAGCACACACCAACAGTCTGTGCTGAAAGACAGGATCTCTGACCTGGAGAAAAGAAGTACATGGTGCTACCTATCTGGAGAATTAGATTCTCCACAGAGCCCCAGTGGCTCTATTGTAGTAAATGCTTAGAGAAGGTGTTTAAGGAAGAACATTAACTCTTTCAAGGTATCCTGGACCAGTCCTAACTTTTTTGTCATTGTACCACTAACGATAATTAAAATAATACCTAACATTCATTGAATGCTTTTTATATGCTACATAGTGTTTTCAGTGCTTTTCAGGGATTATTCTATTCAGTCCTCACAATAACTTTATGAGAGAGGAAAAAGAAACACGGAAGGGTAGATAACAGAAGTATTCAAAGTTGCATGGCTAGTGTTGAAATTGGGATTTGGACCCAGACAGTATAGAACTCCTGGACCACACTCTAACCACTGCACACGATACCACTGAATTGTCTCCTGAAGAACTGGAGCGACAGTCTCCAAACTTTTATAATATTTGTGGTGGCCGGTTTTCTTTAACCCATCCTGTTTTCCCCTAAAGGGCTATTTATGGCATAAGTTAAAGGGAAAACACTTGAATCAATTATACTATGTGTTTTTTTTTCCATTTATTTTCAGCCTTTTGCAACTCCCCTCAAGATACTTGGAGGCACCCTGCTTAGGGGTGAAAGAGAAAGAAGTGCACGGGTCTGTGACCATAAGTGAATGGATTTCCTGAGCACTTACAATGCTAGGTTTTCCACTTAAAACCTTTTAGAAGATCCTGATGCCTGACAAAAAGAGAGTGAGAGGGCGCAAGTGAACCGGTAAAGGCGAGGGGAGTCCAGCTGCTTCCCACTGTCTGGTTTGTTGCCTCAGATGTTAGGGGAAAAATCTTTTGAAACCATTTCTTAGTAATGGAGCTTTTTGAACACTGATTCAGAACTGGTTTTGAGCTTTTGGCCTTGTTTTTGTTGAAATGATATATTGTTTTACAAGCAGTACGGAGCTCCAATCCCACATTCCTATGGACATAACTTATTATTTCACGGTTCTAACATCTTCTCTGGTAACCCTATGCATAATGTAAAAAAGTATCTAGAAAGATGTGTGTACATGTCCATGCATATGTGGGTGTGCTGGGTGTGGGGGGTGGGAAGGAAAATCTAGTGGAGTGTTGGATTGGATATTGGAGCCCATTCAGGGTTTTGTTTGTTTGTTTGTTTTAGTATAAACAGAAAAGCAGCTGTACCCAAAGCACCAGTACCCAAAGCACCATGTTTACAATGCAGCCAGTTAGTGTAGCATAAACGAACTGGTCCTGGTGGAATGGAATGGGTAGGGTTCGATGTGTCCTACTGGGGTAACATCTGGCTTCAGGAGAACATGAGGCAATGCCATTGGGTGAGAAATTGTTCCCTTGGAATGTTTCTGTAGACCTCTCTTAACTTGTTCCTTCTTCTTTCCACTTTCCAAATGGAAATAACAGTGGAGGACAGGACTCAATTGCTTTGTTACTCTTTGGAACCTTAATCAGTTTTGCTCAGCTCACTGGCCAATTTGTATCTTATGCAGGACATACTGAAATCTCAGAAGTGCTTCTTACACCATTGATTATAACAATACTGCACATTTCTATAGCATGGTGATTTATAGGCCCTTTCAAGTAATTTTCTCATTTGATTTTTCCCTAAATTCAGGAAAACCAAGGCAAGCAGCATTATCCCCATTTTATGGAAGAGAAAACTAAGACTCAGACAAATTAAAAGATATGATGAATGCTTTCCAGCTGGTAAATGTTGGATCTGGAACCAGACCCAGGTGTTTTGATTCTCATGTTGAGCCTTTTTTTTTTTTTTTTTTTTTACTATACAAAGATCCCTCTAGTCTTTTAAATATGAAATTTATAGTTCCATAGTTATAATCTAAAGTATGGCAGAAAACCTAGAAAATATAAAAGAGAAAAATTACCAGTAATCATATAAACCAGAGTTATTTGCAATTAAGAGTCTATTTTATATATATATATATATGGATATGCACACACACACGTATAATTTATTGTTGGGTATATTTCATATGTACATTTATGTATCTATACATAAACATAGATATATTTAATGTTAGTGCATTCACATGGTTTAGACTTCAAAAGTTAACTATGACTTCTATGTTGTACAGCCGATCTCTAGAATTTATTCATCTTGCAAAATGGAGACTTTATTGTGCACTTCAAAATATTTTAAGAGGACAGATCTCATGTTCAGCATCCTTACCAAAAGCAAGCATACGAAATCTTCTACATATACCACAGAAGAATACAAGGAAATTTTTGGAAGCAATAAACTTCTTCATTAGTGATGTTGATTCTAGTGGAGGCCTCATGGGTATACGCATGTGTCTAAACTCATAAAGATGTAGACATTAAATCTGTACGGTTTTTGTACATCAGTACCTCAATAAAGCTAAAAATAAATTTCAAAAAGTGTATAAAGCCTTTTTCTTACTATTATTCTTTTGGCTAACAGTGTTTCTTTCCACATGCTAAAATAATATTAATTTCTTGACTAGTTTCTGGAGATATTTCATCTAGAGCTATTCTGTCCATACAAGTAAACATGTATATACATATATACATGTACACATCTGTTATACCTCATCACACATATTAGGTATATATAATAATGGATGTATATAATATGTGTATATATAGCAATCGGCAAAAGTAAGTTTTTAAGTTGTAACACAAATAAAGAATACAATAATTAATAAATAACAACATTAGAATAGATTCTGCATTTTGCATACTCACAACTGTAAACCTACTTTTGCTCACCCCTGTATGAGATACATGAACACACACACGCACACACACATTTTCCTCACATGATATAGCGCTGTGACCCTTAGAGTGCACTTTAAAATTTTCAAAAATATCTTTGGTTTTATGTCAACAGTTTATCTTGAAAATTTTTCCATATAAATATGTAAAGAGTTTCCTAAGATTTTTTATGGTTGCATGAATAAATATTAACCTGTCCCTTATTGATGAACATTTAGATTGTTTCCCAACCTCATTATCATGAACTACTCACACTGTGTAAAGTTATATATAAGCCACTTTTAGTGCATGAGTTTGTCTTTGAAGATAAATTCTGAAAAGTTAATTTATAAGATCACAGGATGTGTAGATATTCAACTTTGTAACATGTTGACAAATTGCCTTCCACATAGGTTGAACCAACTTACATATCCACCAAACACATGCAAGTGTACCTGTTTCTCCACATGTATACCAATAGGGTTATTAAGCTTCTCAATATTTGACAATTTGATATATAAAAATTGTATTTTTAATTTACAAGATATTATCTGATAATTTGTCAGTCTGTTTTTAAGACAGGGATTTGGAAGATTTAAAAAAGCAAACCTTATGGTGACATCATTGTCATGTTCTCAGAATTCACTTTGCCTTTTTTTTTTTGGAATGAAGAGTTAAAAGTTTTGTTGTCAGTGATGGTATTGTTTTGCTTTTTGAATTTTTTTTTTATTTTTAGGAAGAATGGGCCTTTTATTTTCAGGCTTTATTATTAAAATCCTAAGTTTATTGTTAGACTTCTAGTTCTGCTAGTTCAGGAATGGCTTGTGGTACACAGATACTCATATCAATTTTATCTTTATTGAAAAATGTACCCTTTAGCATCTTCTTAGTGTCTAATCTGTTAATTTCATGAAGTGTATTTTTCATTCAGACTCATTTTTCTTCGGTACATGTTCTATTCGGGTCTTTTAAAAAGTTATCTTCTATTTGTCCCCCAATAATGCTTACTTTTATATCCTTGAACATATCTGCAATATTTATAATATTTTTTTGTACAAGGGCCTGTGTGCTCATCCATCCTCTCTGTCATGTCTGGATCTGGTAATAGCGATTGGATTTTCTCTTAACTATGGTTTATCTTTTTTTTTCCTGCTTTACATCTATGTTAATTTTTTATTGCGTGCCGAACACTGAGTTTTGCATTATTGAATGATGTATTTTGTTGTATTTTATTAAAGAGTTGATCTTTGTTCTGAAATGCACAAGTTATTTTGGATCAGTTTATCCATTTGAAGTATGCTTTTAATTTCTAAGTCAAATCCAAAGTAATCTTTGTATTAGGACTAGTTTAGTTATGATACAAAGGTGGAAGTCGTCTGTATCAAATTGACTGTGAATTATTGTACAAGTCCGCTCCACACTGACTCACTTTTGTGAGCTCCAGAAATTATTTGCTCTGCTGAATTCCACTGTTTCTTTCCTGCCTTCGGGGAATTTCTACTCACGAATGTGCACATCACATCACTACTCAAGCAAAATTCAAGGGTACTCTCTGCTGACTTTTCAGAACTCTCACTCTGCATTTTGCTCTTCTCTGGTACTTTCCCCCATAAACTATAGACATCTTAGCCTCTCAACTGTAATCTCTCTTTCCCCTATTCAGCAAGACCGACAGGGTCTGGGTTAACACTGTCTGAACTGCATTCTCTAAACTATCTCCAGGTAGCAAGCTGTTGCAGTTGTAGAGCTCACCTGATTTGCTTCCTGTCTCTTAGGGATCACTGCTGTGTCACTTGATGACCGATGTCTGAAAGCAGTTGTCTTATATATTTTGTCCAGTTTTATATTGGGAAGGCAATTTCTATAGCAATAAATCTTTCAAGGGAAGAAGTAAATGTTCCCTACTTTCTCTTTTAAACACAAATTTTTATAGACTAATAACTTAAGGGAAGTCCTAATTTAATATAGTATAATGGCTTATGAAAAGTATGCTTTTTGTGCACATACACGTGTGTGTGTATTTGGGAAAGAAAAAGGGTGGATTTCTGGTTTAGTATGGGTGCTAGTTTGACATTTCCTAAAATCAGGGCATGAAACTATTACCTGGGTTCAGTTAATTATTTGAAAAAAAATTCTATAAAACACATGTGAGGTCATGGGGATGTGAGATCAGGAGGAAAAGCCAGTGTAAAAATGGATTTTGATTCTGCTATGATCTCTAAGAAGTATAAGAACTACATATCAAAAGGATCAGAAATTGGTTTTCTCTGGGATCATTAAATCCTCTCCATCCCCAGGCTGTGTGTGCTCCTCTACCAATGAAACTCCTTTGGCAATGGAGAAGGTCCTGGAGTTCAAACGTGAAAAGAAAGCCGGGACATGCTTGAGGTGGATTCAGGCCGTGGAAGGGGAGCTGAAGAAGATGTTCGCTGCTTAGAGCCCTGGCTGAGCCAAGGTTGAGCCACGGAGTTTGGCACAGGCACCAGAAGTGTCTGCCACAGCATGATTTTTCAGCAGGGCCAGGAGGCAGTACCCCATAAGGCTAACCCATGGAAGAAAGTCTGACTCGGCCACAACCAAGGCTTGGTCTTCATGTAGTTTCCTGTAGAAACGTGTCATTTTGGAGATAAACAGATCCCATGGCGTGGCTATACGTTCAAACATTTATACGCTTGCCATCGGAGGAGAACAAATAAAATATATAGCTGAGCAAAGCTTTAGGGGTGGTGGTGCTTCCATTGGATACAGGAGGCCAAGACTCCCTTGGGAAATAGACTGCCTTTGGCCTGAATTCTGGAACTTCTTTTCCAAGCATTTCCTTTTCTGTGCTTCTTTCCCTATACTTAGAGTTTTGGTGTCTTTTTTGTCACACAAACCAGCATTGTTGTAAGTATAGCTCTAGTGGAAAAGAACCCTTAAGCCCTAAATCCTTTCAACCAGATGCTGACTTGCTATTATCATTGAAGAATACTTTTAAAAAGGCTCGGTTTCTATTAAAGAGCCATACGACAGTAGCAAGACAAATGATTTAACAACCTGCCGTTTCCCAAATTATTACTCTTCACTTTTCTATGTAAGGGGATACATTTTCCTTTGTATCTCCTGAGTCCAAGGATACCAAGTCACCTTTACAGCCATAACTGATCGCTCTTCCTTCCAACTCAACTTATTTCCCCTAGAATTCAGGTCCTTGCCATGAAGTCTTCTCTGGACCAGTTTTGAGCTCTTGACCACAGAGTTACAGATGAAACAGAGTATATGCCCCACCCTGATAAAATAACTGGGAGGTGAGGGAATATGTCAGGGCATTTTGGCAGTTGAAATCTTGTTCTGCTCAAGAGGATAAGATATTGCCTATGTTAAGGAAAAAGATTTCATTTATTTATTTATTTTTCATCCTCACTTGATGATATGTTTTTGTTGATTTTAGAGAGAGGGGAAGGGAGGGAGAGGGAAATATCTATGGGAGAGAAAAACATCAATCAGTTGACTCCTATGTACAACCCTACTGGGAATCGAACTTGCGACATTTTGGTGTATGGATTACACTCCAACCAACTGAGCCACCCAGCCAGGGATATTATTTATAATTAGAGGAAGCTCTTGAATGTTGAGACTGTGGTCTATTCTCCTGGTAAAATTCTCTGTTATTCTGGAGCTTCAGTTTATGACTGTGCTAGAGGAATAGACTTCTACTGGTAAAACTTTCCCACCCTTCCCTCCATGACCTAAAGTAGCTCCTGATGGAACAGATGCGAACTCCTCTAGCACACCCGCGAATCTATACAGCTGTTGGAACAGAGGCAAGGCAAGTAATGACATTAACCAAACGAGCCTATATTAGGGTAGAATTCTGGGGTATGACGTGAATTGTATCAGGATATTATACAGAGTGGCTTAAGTTACATATATCTAAGCAGTAAAGGAGCAGTCACATTTGAGTTGCGGAACTCAGGACTAGTCCCAGAAGAGATTGCAAAGCTATCCAATCAAGATATCAAGCACTGAAAAACTAAAACTTTTAGAAATAGAATACAAGATAATATGAAATAAGTTTGGAAGGGGAGGTTCAGGTTTACTGTCTTAGAGGGTTGGGACTTTCTTGATGGTGGCCAGGTGGGAGTGATGGATGGACTCAAATAAGAAAGGTTGATTTTAATTGGTTGGTTTGACTGCAAGTGAAATGCTTTGGACAGGCCCTTCTCATATTCAGCCTTGTATTGTTGATTGAGTGCCCCATCCAGACTGTAAGCACTTCGGGTGTAATGTCGTATCGGGTAATTTTGTATAACCAACATACCACCCACTACAAAGTTTTGCTCACTGCATGTTTCCTAACTGGCTGAAAACCCTACTAACATAGCAACCATTTCATTCAGTCTGGCATAAATAACACTAAGTGCTACTTCATGTAAACTACATTTGACAAATCGGTGTTAAATGTTTTATGATTTATTATACCTGGCAATATTTACTAAACCCATTTTACTCTTTAAAAAGTAAATCAAGAACATACTTGCAGGAGGTGTGTGAATTTTAAATCACTTTCACCCACATTAAATGGTCTCATTTAATTTAATGAGAATAGTCTCATTTCCATTAGGAAGTTCTCTTGTATTTTACTACCTCAATGCCCTAAAGAGGGAGTCACGTTTATATTCCAGCAAAGGGGCAGAGTTCCCTGTGCCACTTTCATAGAAAACCTGCTTGTGTTATATTGAAAATTCTATCCCACACTGATTACTGGTCTCAATAAACACATTATTAAGGCTTTTATGGTTACCAGTGCTTGAGAGTTATTAGAAAATATAATGAAAAATATTTAATATTGCCATGTGATTGCTGCCTACATTTTTTTCTATTTTAAAGTGTTACTTAAAATGGCAATGTTCACCTCTATCATCCCAATACACTGCGGTTATTGTAAAACTAAGAGACACACGTGAACTTTAAAGAGCAGCTGAGCGGCCCAGGTCTGATGTTTTCCAGACGACTGGGTGTCAGGCAAGCCGATCTCTCCATCTCAAGGCCATCGGTGCTCAGAGTGGACAGGGAGGACAAGCACTCGCACTTCACATTCCTGCCAAAACCTGAGGCTTACTTAACGTAAAAAGAACATACGACTTGAACTTTTGAAAAGATGTTTATGGACTAGACATTTGTGTGTGTGAGTGCGATGTGTGTATGCCCATATACCTGTATAGAACGGAAGGGGGTCTTCTTGACATAATTAATTTCTATAATCTTTAGAATGAGCCATCTTAGGCCTTGAGAATTTGAGACTTCCAAATATCCAAATGACTTTTGGAAGTACAATGATTATTTTTAGCTTGGGAATGATATGATGAGGTAAGAAAAGAATCTTCATTCTATGGACTTTTAAACCATTCCAGACCAGAACAGGCATTTCCCAAAGAAGAGGTGCACAGAAATCAGGGGCAAAGAGGTCTAATTTCTACCTGCGGTGGCTTCATTAGATGTCAGCTTGGCTAGGCTGAATTACATTTCCCAGAGTTCCCTTTCTTGCCTGTTTCCAGGAAGGGTAGGCCACAGAGGATGAGAGGTTTGGTGAACTGCAGCCAGTGTGCAGCTTACCAGGCTGTTGCTGAGTCACCACATCGGTGCGAGGTGGTAGCTAGATCTGAACCTATTTCACTGTCCTCTGGGCTCCCCTTCAGATTCGTCAACTCCTGGGCCGGGGGTGTGTGTTTCGTTCCATGATGAAGGGCCCTAGCTCTCCACAGCACTAAAGTCAGAGGTAACAAGAATGGACACAGATTTTAGTCCATCTCATGGGACACTAGCTCATGCTTACGGATTCTCCTCTCGCTTTACATCCATCTTTCTTACACACACACACATATGTATACTAGTATACTTATCAGTCAGGATTCCCTCAGAGAAGCAGGACTGTAGGCTATACATGTGTATACATGTCACACTGGCATTAAGGCTCAGCTTAGATTTGTGTTTTTTTTTAATTTTAATCTTTATTGCATTTTTTCCCATAACCATTTAGTCCCCTTATACCCCCTTCCCATGGCAATCACAGCTCTGTTGTCCGTGTCCATGAGTCCTTTTCATGTTTGTTGTTTTTGTTGCTGAAATACATTCTTCATTTTGTTGTGAGTGATCTGTATTAGCGAAAGTGCCCTTGTGGTGGTTTTTCAACACCTCCCTTGAGAGATGACTTTAAAAGAGCCGCAGTTGTGCAATTTGGAAAACTATCCCAGATTCTTTTATTAACCTCCCTGCCAGCCCCGTCTCCACTGGCATCCTTCTATTGGCCTGTCTACTTTATATCTACAGAAAGGAGGTTATACCTAAGAGAACGCTTGTGGCAACAGCATCTTCATTTATTGTATGATTTATACATGTCACTTTAGAGAAGAAAATTCATAAAGAATGTTTCCAGTGGTCCGTCCTGAGAACTTGGTCTAAAATTTGAAAATCAAATTACGTTTAGTCTTGCACATTAAAAGTTGGCTCAATTCTCTCATGATGTCTTTTCACTTTGATCTGGTACTCGGCAAGCGAGACTCAGTTGGATGCAGGTTTCCAGACTCAGCGTCCTGGCCTGTCAACTCCGTTGCTACCTCATCAGTCAGAAGAAGAGGCATTTGGAATTTTGTTGATAGACTGGCTTGTGTATGAACGAACTCGGAGTGACCCAGCTTTCTCATCGAGATCAGTGTTGGCTCTGTGATGCCGACAGTAGCAAAAATTGCTTGTGATTGCCAGAGCAAGTCCCTTCAGCTGTAGGGGAGCCAATGCACTCATTCTTGTCAACTGCCATGGTGCTCTGCCATTGCCGCCATGGCAGTCATCTTGAGGTTTCCGAATGCTTTTAGGCCAGATGCGAAGGAACACTGAGCTTGAATCCATCCGGAGCTTCATGAAAGCCAATCCAATTTCTAAGAATTTAAACTCAAAGTCATAACAGCTCACATTTACAAAGTGCTGATTCAGGCTTGATGCCAAGCATTTTATAGGCATTTTCTCATTAGAGCAACTCTCGAAGGAAGTTATTATTATCCCCATGTTACAATTGAGAGTGCTGAGGACCCAAGGGGTTAAATAACTTGTCTGAAATTCACATGGCTCATAACTTGAAGAGTTAGGATTTGAACCCAGAATGTTGAATGCAAAAGCCATGTGTGTAATCACCACACTACACTGGGGACCGAAGGTAAGTCCAGTGGGAAAGGATGAAATAACTCACACTGTTGATTTACAGAGCTAGAATAGAAGATTTCCCTGCTCTATTCCCCTCCCAGCTGACAGTCAGAGAACAGACAGGAGGAGAACTAGAAGCTCATACTTATTACCCTTTCTCAGCCCTCAAAGTCAAGGCCAAAAAAAAAAAAAAAGTGGCAAATGGCTACCACGAGGGCACATCTTTGCAGTTTCTGCCTGTCCTGGCTATGGCCTAGTTCTCTGCTAGGATAGCAGATTAAAGCAATGGCAATGTTTCTCTGAAGTTTTACTAAACAAATGGGGAAGGTGCACATACAATTTTTCTCAGACTATTAAATTACTTCTAAATTAGGAGGCAGAGTGAGGCGGAGTGAACAGATTCTACACCTTTTGGTGAGACAAGCAAACAAAAAAATCTGGTCAACATGAATTCAGTCAAATGTGGTAAGCGCCCTGTTACTCTGAGAGTGCATTTTATGCTCCGTGTTAAACTGTCAGGGTCTGTTCCACTGAATGGTACGTGGAGAGGAAAGCCAGTGCCACAGGCTGCTCTCGGGGCTGTCAGACCTGCTTGGACTGGGCCCACTGCTCGGCATGACCCTGCTGGTTCTCATTAACATTCTCCTTGCCTTCTCATCGATATAGAAATAAAATCAATATGATGACTCTCACTTAGCTTATAATTTGCAGTGTTCAGCATTGCCTTTGTCCTTCAGCTCTTTAAGAGCTAAAGAGATATATTAAAAATCAAGATTCAAGTTGTAAATCACCTATCGTTTCGTGAGCACTAACACACCAGTCATTGTATCTTAGTTCCACCATTGCTGTTGATTTTTTTCTTAAGAAAACCCATTAATTACTTCGATGTGCTGTATTAAGTGCCTCTCTGTTTAGAGTAGGTGCTAAGGGTGCCAACCTACACTCCGCATGGTCCTTCACCCAAGAAGGGCAGAGCCTGGTGCAGAAGATCCACGTCTGTGAATGAGCCACAATCATCCAGTGGCCGTGGGCACTGGGGTGCTCTGAGGGAAGCCAGCATCTCTGTCTAGGAGGCAGAATTCCACGGAGTCTTACGAAAGAGGCAGGAGATGATTGAGCTGAATTTTGAAGGATACAAATAAAAAGAGGCTTGAAAAACTATGGGAATTGGAATGATTTTTGAGGAGCTGTGAGTAGACAATGGCCATGTGTGAAGGCATTGTCAGAACCATATGGAAAAGCAGGAAGAAGACTCTTGAACGCCATGCTAAATAGTTTTCATAATGCGGAAACAGGAGCCTTTGAATCATTTTATGATAGGGTAGTATTTTAGTATTTTGGGGAAGCTTCCTCAGCAGCGATGTCGAGGATGGAACTGGAGTGTCCAGAGTGGAGGGAGGGATGCCTGTGAAAAGCCATTACCTTGATTTTGACAAGAGGTGGTGGAAAAAAGGAGTCAGCAAGCAGACTACGAAATGGCGTTCAGAGAAGCAATGGTAGATCCAGGAATGAAAACGGTCGAACAAGGTATTTCAAATCAAGGGCTGGAGAGTTTCATGAGGGTTAAGAGTGGTCGACAATGTCAAAGGTGCAGGCACATCTGAAAAGATGAAAGTAGCTATGGTGTGTGGCATTCGGGACATGCCTGGTGACCTTGGTGAGGTTAGTCTCAGTGGAGTGGCGCAGGAGGAAGTCTGACTGCAGCGGGCTGGACAGAGGGTGGGACATGGAAAACTTAGGAAGTTATTGTAGACTGTTATTTTAAGAAGCTCGGCTGTGATGAGCAGGATGGTAGTTTTTGTTGTTGTTGTTCTGTGCTTTTTATTTTGAAAAATAAACTACACGATACCCCTTGAGATAGAAATGGCTGTGAAAATGGAACAGAGTCAGCTTCCTGTTGTCTTCTTAGTTCTGGCACTTTGAAGTTTAAGACATACTGAAGGTTCAGAAGGATGAGCCAGCCGAACTCAGCCACCATGAGAATACGATTTTTTGTCAAAGGCAAATAATCTGATCATTTCCCTAAGATTATGCCTGAATCCCATCTTCCCATCCCCCTTGCTGAATGTTCTTCTGTTCACTTGGTTGATGCCCTGAATTACTACTGGTGACCATATCACACTCCCTGGTTCAGGTTTTGACTCTCTATACTCTGGGTCCTAGACTGTGGACAGATTTTATGAAGTCGTCCTGGGCTGCAGTTCCATCTGTGCCCATGAACAAGGCCAGGACATGAATCTCTCCCAGGTTAGCATCTTCCAAAATGAACGTTAAATGGTAGCATACAGTGGTACCTTAAGAGTGGGGGCTCTGTAGCCAGGATGCCTGGGTTCAGATTCTGGCTCTGCCATCTGTTCTTGGATGACCTTGGACAAATTTCTCCATCTTTTTTTTTTTTTTCTTTTTTGGCCTCGGTTTCCTCATCTGCTTCCTGGGAGTAATAACAGAAGCCACCTTGTGGCATTGTTTTAAGGATTTAACTTGTTAATACATGCAAGGTCATTAGAGCAGTTTGGTACATAGGAAGCCCTCAGTGCTTGTTCTCGTTAAGACAAGTTCCACAGTCAGTTCCAGCAAGAGTTTCTACCTTTTTGCTGCCCTCTGGTGGCCAGTAGACATATTGGAGGACTTAAAATGCAAAGTTGACCCCTTGTGCAGATACGATGGTCATGATGGTCATGATGGCGACGAATATGATGACGACGGAAGTGTTTGCTTATTATTTCATTCAGTCCTCAAAGTAGCTCTAGCAAAGTCAGTCATGATCATTGTCCCCTTTGTATAAAGGGGAAAGCTGACATGGAAAAAAATTACTCAAGATGAACTATATGTGTATTGAAATAAATATCATATGCACTAAAGTAAACCTTATTTGTAGCCAGCGATTCAATTTGAAAGAAATAAAAAAAATTATTTGTTTAGTTTAAATTCAGTTCATGGTAAATTTTGATCTGATTTTGTTCCAGTTCAATAGTTTCATAAAACATATAGTTTTGGCTTCAAATCAAACTTCTTTAGTATTTTTTTTCCTTTTCCCCCAGGGAAAGTTGATTCAATTCATGGTTTAGTGAAACATTAACATTTGGGTTCAGTTCTATTTGAATTTTGGTTTGGAGTAGAATTTAGATTGATAGACATATGCAGGAAACAGCCAATGGTGGACAAGAATGCACTGCGCCTGTTTCATCAAAACCATTTCCAATGTCACCCAAATGAATTCAACAAAAATTAACAACAACAACAAAAAGTATGTCCAGGTCCCTCTTTACTGAACCTGTATGATATCTGGTTCTCTTGTCCGGAGATGGAATAATAATGGTAAACGTAGTAGTGAGTGGTAATTTTGCAACTCTGACACATGAGCTCACTTTGCTGGATAGATTTATAAACTCAAAAATTCGTGAATTTAGTCACACATTTATTTTAAAGAGTACTACATACAGATGGATGGAATTTGGAGGTCCCACGGTTCTTGCACTTGTCTTGTTCTTATTATAACTGTGTAAACAGTGTGTGATTATGACAACTGTTTTGAATATGCATAATATCTCACTGGTAAGTTATTTTTGATTTTAAAGAATTTCCTTAATTCTGAAGTTCAATTTCATTATATTCAGGGTCCAAAATGATTTTTGAGAGAATTGGGTTCTCAATTTTGTAATGAAATTTAATGGACAAATGGGACTTGCCTTATGGAAATGTGTTTATAGCCAAAGTAGCTGGAACATGTCTATTCTATTAAGAAAGGGAAGCCTAAATTAGGATTTTGTTTTGTATTGGGGTAGTGGCTGTTGGTTTTAGAGCATCAGTTAGGAAGCTGGAACCTAAGAGTATGAGTTGAATCAGTCTTTGTGAAATAATAATTGTAGTAACGTTTATTGGGCAAGGACTGTATGCTAACTGCCCCTCACCCATCATATAGGTACTATAATTATTTCCATTTAATAACTGAGAAAAACAAAGTTTAAAAGACTAGTGTAACTTGTCCAAGGAGTGCCAGTTAGCAAGAATCATATTTTGAACTCATGTTAATTCATAACACAATCACTTATCCATCATAGCAAATTTGCAGGTAGTTAGGAATTGGGTGCAAATATAAATTAAGATCAAGGCAAAGCAGAAATACAGACACCAAGCAGACAAGCAAAATTGAGGGCATGTGCAGCAACCAAGAGTCAAGAGAAGTCAAGGGTCAGAACCTTTTCATGTGGATGAAAACCAGAGAGGGGGGAAACTAGCCTGTTGATAAAAAAGAAAAAAAAGTAAACTTAACAAACAAGGGGGCTAGAAAACAACCGTAAGGCCTTAACCACAAAAGATTCTTGACCGAAAGGCATCTTCCATTCTCTCCAGACGTCATCAGCCAAGATAGAAACCAACTCAATATTGTGCTCATTTAGGCTAATCATAGAAGAAAGCGGGTAGGATCATCCTGTTTGAGTAAATGTGTGAACTCAGAGATAAGAACATGTTTAAATTTATCTTGAGGCGGGGAGGGGAAAAATTTTATTTTTTCGTTACATGACATCAAGTTAAATTCCCTACTCAAAGCAAAATTTTCTTTTATGGCACCTCTAACTAGGCTATCCAAATATCTGCTTGGACATTTCCCGGGGTGGCAAGTTCACCACCTTCTAGCCATCTCCATGCTTTTGTTACATTCTAACCGCTGGAATGTTCTTTCTTGTAAGGGCCCAGAATTTTATCTATGTAACTGCTCTTCATGGTCCTGCCTCTGTCCCTGTGGTCACTGAAGAAGACATCTTTTTTCTCTACATGACAACCTGTAAGAGATGAAAATGTTTAAAAGTACATAAAATACAAAGTCTTCAGAGATTAAAAAAATAAGCAAACAAATCCTCAGTTTACCAAGGAAAGAACCCCAGGTGGGAAGAGATGCCATGCCCAGCATTGTTTGTTTCAGTTTTCACCCCACCCCTAGAAAAGTTCACCCTCTAAGATGCCACAGTCGTACCATGTCTTGAGCAATGCCTCACTGTCTCTGCAGAACCACAAAGTGTTAACGGTGCTTTCTTATTCTCACTAGTGCTGTGGAGACAAGCTAGAATTTCTCAAAAATAAAGATATTGAGAAAGAAGAAAAAAAAGAAAAACACAAACAAAAATGATGAGTGTATAATTGATAGACATTAGCCACAAATTTGGCTGGTATTTCCTCCCAACCAGGTGCTTCCCTCTGTGTGCTCTCTCTAAGGGTGGTGAGGGGAGGCTGCAAGGGAACCATGTGATCTTCCTTTCGAAGGATTGTGGCAGTGTCACATCATGTGTGGGATATGAGAACTGCTGTGTTTTTGGGTCCCAATAGATGGAAGGAAGCAAAATGGTCATTACTTTTGCTGAGAAAGGGGAGCTAGAAAAACCAAGCTTTTTAAGGCATCTTCTGTGGGTCTCTTAATCCTCAAAGTAACCTAGGAAGGAAACAGGCATGATGAAACCCATTTTAAGGGTGGGAAAAAAACTGAGGTTCATAGCTATCATTAATAATAATACATAAAATTAAAATATAATAAAAATAAAGGTGACATTTATGGAGTGACTTGTTATAGTTACTTAACATATTTTCTTCACTCATTTATTCAACAAACATTATGTAACTTTTAGCCAGTATATGGTCACACGGGAATTTGAATGCAATCAAATTTCAGTATGTATAGCTTGAAGACCTATTGATAAACCCGGCACTATGCTAAGCACTAAATTTGATCAACGAGATATAATCTCTCTTTCAAGGAATTTACCATCCAATATCTGAGACCAGCAAATAAATAAGCAATTACAATAGTGTATTATAATATATCATGTTGAGTATAAAGGCCACAGTTCTCCTTCTCCAACAGACTTAGAAACATTAAATCTGGCAACATGCTCACGGTTCCTGAGGCTGGGCTCCAAGGAATCTTCCTTTTTAAAGTCATTGCACCCGGCAGGTCCCCTTGCTTACTCCACATAGTGTAGTCCAAGGAGAGCACAGCATGGCCATGGAGGTGGCAGGGTGGTGCCTAGGAACAGAAGGAGGCATGGGCTTGGAAGCGGCTGCTCGGCCACGTGTGTGCGCGGGGGCTTCCAGACAGCCGAGCCCTGCTAGCGAACTGCTTGCCAAGGAACGAGGGCGCCCTTCTGTAGGGCACTGGAGAATTGGCTGGGCCTGGGAGTGGGGTGGGGGCAACTGGAGGAAACTGGCGTGCTGTGGTTCACAAAGACAGAAACATAAATTTTTTTTCATTAAAACAATCTTGAAATTGTTGGCAAGCTCATAAAAAGGATTAGTTAGAGCCGTCTTGGGGCAACTTTTCTTTGAGTTCAGTTTATTAATGTACGTTTTTACGTGGCTTTTTATTAAGAAACATATGGTACTTTAGGCCATTTAACACCAAGGAAAGAGCTTCATAAAGAAACATTCTGAACACCAATATAATATAAACTTGTACTGCTGAATTTTTACAGAAAAGCAAGTTATTGGAAGATCTGTGAACAATTTCTAATGTTCATTGACAAGATATTTTATCCTCATTTAGAAATATATACACAAGCCTTTCAAAATGGGAAAGAAGAATTTGGGCAGAAACGGATGTGTTTGTGTTGAAGGAGGATGGAAATTTGACAGTAGGGTTTTTTTTAAAAGATATATATATATATATATCTTTATATCTTTATATATATATTATATTATATATTCTCCCTTCCCCCAAATGCCTTATTGACCTTTTGAGGTGTTTTTTTAAAGCAGCTAAGGAGAATGTCTTATATAGTTTGAATTTAGGGCAAGATCCCATAAAATGAGATCCTTCCAAAACTACTCTTTGCAAAGAAATGCAAGCTAATTAGAACAAGAACCTTCAGGTTGAACTCATTTGCTTTTTTTTTTCTTCTCCTTGCTGGGCTCTTGTTCAGAGTGCCAGACTCAGAGGCAAGAGAACTCTCAAAGGAACAGTAGCCAATCTGAACAAAACATTTGCTGGAAATAGTCCCTTCTCACCTTCTGTTCTTTCTGGGATTCACTACCAATGTCACAGGTGATAGCCATCCTGTATCCCACCCTAGGACCATATGCCAAGGACTGACACAATGAACACTAACCCCAAAGACCGCAAGCAGCTGACCATGGGCCACTAACTAAAGGGCTGGAGAGACCAATGAAATCATAGCCTGACTGGGGTCACCTATGTGGCAACTTGTGTCAGGAAAGCCCCGTATCAGTGGTTCTCAACTGGGAGAGTTTTTGCCACTCAAGGACTTTTGGCAAAACATGTAGAGACATTTTTGGATGTCACTGAGAGGCCATGTTACTGGGATCTAGTGGGAAGAGGCCAAAAATGCTGGTAAATATCCTAGAATGCATAGGATAGACCCTATAACAAAGACTTATCCAGTCCCGAAAGCCAGCGGAGCTGCCGTTGAGATACCCTGCCCTGTATTAATACAGGGAGATATGCCTGCTGGTGATTGGATTGGTGTACAATGAAGTGAGGATGCTATTTTCTTTTCTTTTCTTTTCTTTTCTTTTCTTTTCTTTTCTTTTCTTTTCTTTTCTTTTCTTTTCTTTTCTTTTCTTTCTCTTCTTTTCTTTTCTTTTCTTTTCTTTTCTTTTCTTTTCTTTTCTTTTCTTTTCTTTTTTTCTGTATCTGGAAGAGTTCCAGAAACTCACCTTGAGCATATCTGAGAGTCCTGAAAGACACTAAGTCAACTCTATTCATCTTGTGGTGGGGGTAGGTAGTATGGACTTTCCAGATACAGGTGTACCTTCTTTATTGC
The DNA here is from genome assembly GCA_004026545.1 of Mormoops blainvillei. Lineage (NCBI taxonomy): Eukaryota > Metazoa > Chordata > Mammalia > Chiroptera > Mormoopidae > Mormoops > Mormoops blainvillei. The sequence goes on along the minus strand of PVJD01001713.1, from coordinate 227,878 downwards.
TCTTCTATTGCGCTTCACAGAAAATGAAAAGTTTGTGGCAACTTGGTATCAAGCAAGTCTATCAGTTCCATTTTCCAACAGCATGTTCTCACTTTGTGTCTCTGTAAATCACACAATATTTCAAACTTTTTAATTAGTATTATATTTGTTGTGGTGATCTTGTTGTCAGCGATCTCTGATGTTACTATATTAATTGTTTGGGGATGCTACAAACTCTGCCCATAAAAGATGGCAAATTTAATCAATAAATGTTGTAAGGTTGTGCGTGTTCAGGCTGCTCCACTGACCAGCTGTGTCACCATCTCTCATCCTCTCCTCTGGCCTCGCTATTCCCTAAGACACAACGATATTAAAATTAGGCCAATTAATAGTGCTACCATGACTTCCAAGCATTCACATGAAAGGAAGAGTTTCATGTCTTAATTTAAATCGATAGCTAGAAATGATTAAGCTTAATGAGGAAGGCACGTCAAAAGCCAAGATAGGTTGAAAGCTAGACCTCTTGTACCAAACAATGAACCAGGTTGTGAGTGCAAAGAAACAGATCTTGAAAGAAATCGAAAGTGCTCCTCCAGTGAACACACAAATAATGAGAAAGCAAAACAACATTATTGCTGATATGGAGAACGTTTTAGTGGTCTGGGTTGAAGATCAAACCAGCCACAACATTTCCTTAGGCCAAAACCTAATCCAGAGCAAGGCCCTAACTCTCTTCAATTCTAGGAAGGCTGGGAGAGCTGAGGAAGCTGAAAAAAACAATAGAAGTGAGCAAAGTCTGGCTCCCGAGGTCTACAAAAAGAAGTCATCGTCATAATATAAAAAGTCCAAGGTGAAGTAGCAGGCGTTTATGTAAAAGCTGCAGCAAGCTATCCCAATCAAACTAAGGTAATTACTGAAGGTGGCTACATTTAACAACAGATTTTCAATATAGACAGGACAACCTTACAATGAAAGAAGATGCCATCTAAGACTCTCATAGCTAGAGAGAAGTCAGTGCCTGACTTCAAAGCTTCAAGGGACAGGTTACCTCTTTAGTTGGGGGCTAATGCAGCTGGTGGCTTTAAGTTGAAGCCAGTGCTCATTTACCATTCTGAAAATCCTAGGACCCTTAAGAATGATGCTAAATCTACTTTACCTGTGCTAAGTAGAACAACGAAGCCTGGATGATAGTAAATCTATTTAAATATGTTTATTGAATATTTTAAGCCTATTGTTGAGACCTACTTTTCATTAAAAAGAATTTCTTTCAAAATATTATTGCTCATTGTCAATGCACCTGGTCATCCAACAGCTCCAATGGAGGTGTATAATGAGACTAGTGCTGTTTTCATACCTGCTAACATATCCATTCTGCAGATATTTTTGTCTTATTATTTAAGAAATACATTTTGTGAGGCTATAGCTGCCATATATCATTCCTCTGATGGATCCGGTCAAAGTAAATTGAAACCTTCTGGAAAGGATTCACCATTCTAGATTCCATTAAGAACATTTGTGTTTAATGGGAAGATGTCAAAATATCAACATTAACAGGAATTTGAAAGAAGCTGATCCAAACCTCAAGGATGACTTTGAGGGGTCAAGACTTCAGTGGAGGGAGTAACTGTAGATGCGGAAGAGAAAGAGAGCTGAAATTAGAAGTGGAACCTCAAGATGTGACTGAATTGCTGCAATCTCATGATTGAACGTAAATGAATGAGGAGTTGCTTTTTATGAATGTGCAAGAAAGTAGTTTCCTGTGATGGAATCCACTCCTGGGGAAGATATTGTGAAGTTTGTTGAGATAATAACAAAGGATTTAGAAAATTACAGGCACTTCGTTGGTACAGCAGTGGCAGTGTTTGAGAGGACTGACTACAATTCTGAAAGAAGTTCTGCTGTTGGTAAAATACTATCAAATAGCCTCACGTGCTACAGAGAAGTTATTTGGGAAGAGTCACCTGAGGTGGCAAACATCACTGTTGTCTCAATTTAAGAAATTGCCACAGTCGCCCCGACCTTCAGCAGCCCCCACCCTGATCAGTCGGCAGCACCAACACTGAGGCAAGACCCTTCATCGGCCAAAAGAAGGATTAGATTATGGTTGGCATTTTTTAGCAATAAAGTATTTTTAAATTAAGATATGTACATTTTAGATAAAATGCTATTGCGCATGTAATAGATTACGGCGTAGTGTAAAGATAACATTTCTATGCACTAAGAAACAAAAAAAGTGGCATGATTTGCTTTATTGCCTTATTCGCTTTATGGCAGTCGTCTGAAACTCAAAGCACTGTACCCCTGAGGTATTCGAGCAGCCGCCTTAGGAAAGTTAATCATCGGATCTGTCCTGTTGTGAAAGCCTTAAAAATAAGACAGCAGAGGTATAAAAAGGTGGAGAGAGAAACAGATGTTTTGTGCTCTGGTTCCATGAGGTGAAAGACCCCACCCTCCAGGGTGGATCTGCAGTCCTAGAGGTGGCCGTGTCTGTGATCAAGGGGAGAATTTCAGTGGAAAACATCATCACCACCTCAGATGAGTGGAGGAAGACAAGACCAGGACAGGGCCTGCTACAGGACCTGCCTCAGTGAGCTGTTGCTCTCTCACGAGTTCCCGGGCTGACTGAGGAGACTGGCACTCCTGTAGTCAGGAAGTTACCATGCCCTGGACACGAGGAGAGTAAATACTCAGTTTACACCATGCTCAGATTTTCTTGGACATAATCTAGCAATAAAATTCACGAATATTCATTCGGCTTCTGCTATTAGGAAGATACTGTCCTGGCTTCTGTGGGTGAGATATAAAGAGGAATTGATCATGGCCCCTGCCCTCAAAGACTCATTCTGTAGTAGGAGAGACAGGCATATCTCCCACACTATAGAATATAACTATAATAAAAAACAGATTGTCCTAAGTGCTGTAATAGAGGCAGTACAAATCAAATGTAGGGGGACAATGGGGAAGCAAAAAATAAATTTATTCCAACTGGAGGCATGTGGAAAACCTCAGAGAGAAAGTGGCAATTTGTATAGAACCTTGAAAGATGGTAGGACTTTGACAGATGGAGAGATTAGCATGTGTCCCGAGCTAAAAAAAAGTGCACTGACTGTTTGAGAAATCACAATTAATGTGGTGTAACTGAAGCAGGCAATACTTTCAGAAGAGCTGTAATGAGGACTAGAAAGGGTCTTTAGAACTGAGCAAAGAGGACACGAGTACAAAGGGGTGGAGCTTGTATGTTATCCTACCTGTAGCAGCAAACTGTTTGAAAGCATTTGAGTAAGGGAATGATACATCAGCTCTTTTCTTCAGAGAAAATTTTGTTAATAGTATGTAAGATGGAATGGAGAGATGAGAGGCTGAACAACCAGGCAAGGAACTTTCAAAGCAATTGATTTTTTACTTCTTTTTAAAGAGACACTGAAGATGAAGCTGAAAGACCTAGGCCATATTTGAGAAACTAGCAGAACAGTGTAGCAGATAAGAGCTGGGGCTCGGGAACTCTGTCCTCATAACCAAATCCTGACGCTGCTGCTTGGAAACTGGTTTTGGGCAATTTACTTAACCCTTTTGTTTCTCAGTTTCCTCATGTGTAAACTATGGCTAATAAACATAATCTTCCTTACAAGATTGTTGTCAAGAATTTTAAATCTGTTATAGAAAAACACTTTGGATAGAAGTGAAACTGATTATTAAATTTTCACAAATTTTGCAAGCTCGTTGACCTCACATTGGTAGCTTGAAATAAGCTGTGGTTGGAATGAGTATTTATACCATGGAAATTGGCAAGTGCTAAAAATAAGAGAGAGAGAGAGAGAGATTGAATCTCTCTATTATTACTTATTAGCTCGGAGAAGTTATTTACCCTTTTCTTTGCCCAAGGTTCTGCATCTATAAAATGGAGTAATAATAGCACCTCCCTTGCAAGATTGAGTTGTATAATAGTATAAATAAAATATTGTAATTGTGTATATATGTGTGTATGTGTGTGTATACACATATAACATAGAGCAGTGTTAGTTCATGGAAAATACAATAAAACTATTAGCTATTATCATGTTTCCAAATATTAACTGTGCAAATTTTAGTAAGTGACGTGATTTCTTTGAGCATTGGTTTCCTCATCCATAATATGGAAATAGTGTTACAAACTGACTCATCTAGCTCATAGGGTTATTTGGAAGCTGGAGTTAAATATATTGAATGTGAAAGTGCTTTAGAAACCATAAAGCACTAAAGAATCACCTTTGGTGATGAGAATACACACAGTTCAGGGAAGCAGTCTCAGAATGCTCTTCCAAGGGATGAGATGGCTATTTCTGAGCAAAACCCACAGGCTTATTGTGAACATAAGGGGCAAACTGAAGCAGGCTGTGCAAATCCGTACGCCTCCGCCAAGCACTCACCAGCCTGCACATGTGTCCCGCAAGGGAAGGAGTCTGACCGCACTGGGTTTTTTGGCTACAAACCTCTAAACAGATAGCAATCCCTGTAAGCAGCACCAGCATAGTAAAAATGTTCAATGTCTTGTTATATCTGAAACTGGAAGAACCACCACACAGTGAGAAATGATGTGATGTTATGAGCTCTAGGAAAGCCTCTAGGCTCCCATTCCCTTCCCCCATGCCCAGTTACGTTAGCTGAGTAATGTCTGACCTCGGAGCTCAGGACAGCATTTCTTTATTCCTAGGAGAGCTAACAATTCAAGCTATTATCAGCTACCCAAAAATCAGGATGAATAAAGAATTAGAAGGAAAGTTTCATCCAGATCTCGGCATGCTATAAGTCAATACCCTCCACATCTTCTGTTAGATCACATCTCAGGGGTCATCTCTGTGCTGACAGACTAACTGCACATTGTGACAGGCACTATTAAAGTCTTTTACCTCCACTCCCACTGTTTAAAGTTCTTTTCCTTGAGTTTCATGACATCATTTTATTTGGTTCTTCTCTTTCCCCCTGGACATTCTTCCTTCATTCCCTCTATTGATACCTCCTCCGATTAAATGTTGGTATTCTTCCTGATGTATTTCTCATTTTACTCTGTACTCTCTTCTGAGTGATCTCATTTATATATTTCTGGCTCTCACACCTAAATATCTAGCCCAACTCTATTCTATAAAATCCACTTGTATTGCGGATGACTTGAAAGCACTTTGACATCAACTGTCTAGAACCAAACTCATTTTTTCTCCCTGCCCCAACCCTCTCTTCCAGTTGTATTCCCAACCTTATCAGCCATAGTCAATGTCTTCACCTTTCACCAAGTAACCTGTTAGAAAGCTTCATACTGGATTTCTTCTTGCCTTTCATTCCCCACATTCGAATAACTACCAAGTCACTTCTATTCTCTTGAATATATATCAACTAATACTTTTTTAGTGCTCCTCTCTTGCTGTCTTCATTCATGTCCTCATCATATTCAGTTTACATAATTGCAATATTTTCTTAACTAGTTTTCCTGATTTGAACCTCTCTCTTCAGTGGAATTCATTTTTTACAAGGCCAAGTTATCTTTGTAAAGTGCAAAGTTTATTTTACTCTCCTGTTTGAGCTGTCTTTTAAATATTGAAATATGTACAAACTATCACATGATTTGGCCCTAGGTGCTATCCTAGCCCCTCTTCTGTCTCTGTTCAAACATGCAATTTATGCTCTAAGTGCAGAAAATTATTTTTTCACTGTTCTTTTTGGCTTCCACACCTTGAAATGCAATGTTCCTGTACCCCTCTCAACCCTATTCCTGTCCCCATAGTTCAGATAAATATCATCCATTGTGAGAAAGCATTCCCATTTCTCAAGTCTTCAAGTTGTAGTCCATATGAGGATGGGTAAGGCATAATTAAAAATATATGTGAATATTGACATTGCCTCCAATGCCACTGAGAAAGCTGGGTCAGTCATGGGAGAACTTCCCCATACTCTCACTACTACCCCTACCACCTTCTCATCAGATGGTACCATAGAGTTGACATATTCGACCTTCCTGTTGCAACTATAGATCAGCATTCTATTCCCCTGCATAGAGCCACTTCCTCTCTTTGTATGTTTGTTCTCACCCCACATCACCTACTGAAAAGTAACACTCCAACAACGCTTCTACCCTTGCACCATCATTTTTTTCACTTCTTACTGGATCACTCCTGTTAGCATTCGTGCTACTATTAGTTCTCCTATCCTAAAAGATACATTTGCCTTACCTTCACTTTCCTTACCAGTTACCAGCTCATTTCCTTCAGCAAAACTCCTCAAAAGAGTTTTCTATATTTAGTTTTCTATTTCTTTCCTCCATTTTTCTCTAAACCCTACTCCAATATAAGTTTTCTCCCAAGACTCCCCACAAACTGTTATTGTCAGGACCACTAATGTGAAATAACTTAGTCTTTGGTCCGCTTTTCTGTTTACACTGATTCTCTTTGTGACTCATCAGTCCCAGTGGTTTTAAAGGTCATCAATATGCCGATGATTGCTAATTTTATATCTCCAGCCCAAATCTTGCTCCCAAATTTCAAATGCCTAAACCCCACTCCACCTGTTTGTTTGACAAGTCCATTTGAATGTCCAAGAGGCATCCGACAATAAAACGCCCAGAGCCAAATCCCAGATCCCCCTTCCATACCTTGCTCCCCACACAGCTATCTCCATCTCAGGTGATGGCAAGTGTATCTTGCTGGTTTTGGGGGTCCAAAATTTTAGAATCCAGATTTCTCACACATCCTATATCCAATTCATCAGGAAATCATGCTGGAGGTACTTCAAATCTATATCCAGAATCTGATTCTCCTTACTAGCTCCCTTTCTACCACTTGTCCTAGAGCCACCGTCCTCTCTTATTTAGACTATTGCCACAGCCTTCTAGCAAGCTTCTCTGCTCTGACCTCACCCTGCTGCAGTCTAAATTCAACTCATCACTCAGAACCATCCCCTTAAAATTTAAGTTAGATTATGCTACCCCTCTGTTCAAAACTCCACATTTCCTCATTGTTTTGCCCAGATAAAAGGCAAAGTTCTTACCATGGCCAAAAGACTTGTCATGAAATGCAAACTCTAGCCCTTAGTGTCTCTCACTGGACTTGAGCCATTCTGGCCCCACTCCTTTTCTTCAAAGGCTTTAGCCCTCTGTCTGCCCTAGGGCCCTTGTCCAAGCTTTTCTCTGCCCTCAGAGCTCTTGCCTAGATACTTCTTGCCTCACGCATTCCCTGTAAGTCTTTATTTAAATATTGCTTTAAATATTATACCTATTCAATAAAGCCTTCCCTGACCCCCAGTGTTGATACCGCTATTTGCACTCAGCCTCAACATCCCTTTCACTCTTTTCTGTTCTTTGGTATGTTTCCTTTTAACTCATTTACTTATATGTTTTTATTGCTTTTCTTCTTCTGTCACCAGTAGAATAAAATCCCTATACAGGCAGGTTCATTGTTTATTTTGTTCTTTAATATGTTTCTAGGTCCCAGAACTCTACCTAAGCAAAGTATATGCATAGTAAATCCTTTCTTTCTTTCCTCCCTCCTTCAGTGCCTCCCTCTCTTCCTTCCTTCCTTCCTTCCTTCCTTCCTTCCTTCCTTCCTTCCTTCCTTCCTTCCTTCCTTCCTTCTTTCCTTCTTTCTTTCTTTCTTTCTCTCTCTCACTCTCTCTCTCTTTCTTTTTCTTTCTTTCTTTCTTTCTTTCCTTCTTTCTTTCTTTCTTTTGTTTTCTGCTTTCGTCTTCTGCTTTCGTCTTAAATTTACAGGCAGTTTAAAACAACTACCCAATTAAACAGTAGGCAATGAGCACACACTGAATCAAAAAAAGATGTACAGATAGCAAATAAGCACATAAAAAATTCCCTAAACCATTTGTCAATGGGAAAATACAAATTAAAATAATAAAAAAATACTGCTGTATATCAATTAGAACAGCAAAATTACAAAAGTTGATAATACCAACTGCTGGCAAAGATGCGAAGCAGTGGGAATTCTCACTTACTATTGATGGGGATGCCAAATGGTCCAGCAGCTTTTGAAAACAGTTTGATAGTTTCTTATAAGGATAAACATGGTCTGAACCAGCAGCTGGGCTCCCACATAATCACCCAACTGATTTGAAAGACTTATGTTTAGATTAAACCCTGCACACAAATGCTTATAGCAGTTTTATCTGTAATCACTAAAAATTGGAAGAATACATCTGATGTGATGAGAATGACACTTCACCTGTGTGGTCTTCCTACTAAAACCTCATAACGCCAGTCTAACTTTGTGAATAACATCAGCAAGTTCCAATTGAGGGTGATTCTACAAAACCAGGGAAGTCTGAGAAAATGTCAGAGCTAAGAGGAACCTAAAGGACCTGCCTGAGATCCCAGAACAGAAAACAAAAAGTAAAACTAAGGAAATCTGAATAAACTCTGGACTTCAGTTAATAATAATGTATCAACATTGGTTCATTAATGTGAGAAATGCACCATACTAATGTAAAATGCTAATAAGAGGGGATCTAAGTATGGAGTATATAGAAATTCACTGTACTACCTTTATAACTTTTCAGCAAATTCAAAACTAAATATAAAAGTGTACTTTTTAAATGATCTAAAGCAATCTCAAGTTTACAGACTGTTTGTTAGTACAAAGAACTCATTTATTTCCTAAACAATTTGTGATGATGCTCCCAGATGCTCCCTCCTCCCAGAAACTCAAGTGTATAATTTCTATAAACAACAACATTTTCCTACATACCCATCGGTATCAGAAAATTAACAATGATGTATCACCACCATCTAACCCACAGATTTCATGCAAGCTTTATCAATTATTCCAATAATGTTCTTTATTATAAAGAAGCTGGTTCAGAACCATACATTATATTTAGTTATCAAATTTCTTTAATCTCTTTTAATTTGCAGCATTTCTTCAATATTTTACTGATTTCCATGACCTTGATATTTTTTGAAGATTAGAGACCAGTTATAAAGAATGAATCTCAACTTGAGTTGCAAATGTTTCTTTGTGATTACAGTTGAGTTATGCAACTTTGGCAAGAGGATGTTCTTATTGCATGCTATCAGGTGAGGGTTTGTCCCAATAATAATAATATTCTTTTTTTGGGATAATGTTCATTTTTGTCACGTAACCTAGATGGTGTCTGCCAGTCTTCTCCACTCTAACGTTATTCCTTTGTTCTTTTGTGGTTACCAATTATTTGGGGGGTATATACTTTGGAATAATGTAGATATTATCTTATCAATTTTTTAATTTGTTCATTTATTTCTTTATAGCAGTTTGGCTTCTTGGTTTCCTATTGTATTAAATGGGTTATATAATCCTTTACTGTCATGTTTTATATTGATGTTTACATTTTCCCACATTTACACTGGTTCTTGTGTTCTTTTTTTATCTTTTTTTACTCTTCTGCCACCTTTTTAATGTCCTATGATTATTCTTACTTTCTGAGACAAAATGTGTCAGACTTACCTAGCTTTTCTCTGCCACAGCACCAGCATGAGCAGTTTTCCCACAGAATCATAGTTCTTTCAGAGAAAAATAGTATTTGGAAACTAAGATTCAGTGCTGGATGAGCTCAGTGCCCTTGCCCCTAAACCCTCTTAGTGGACAGACGTTGAGATAATACATCAAGGTCTGTCCAGAAAAAGTCCAGCCATTGTTAATATGATAACAGTTTGCATGACAGCATTGATGTAACCTGGCAGCCAAGGAGAGTGGACTGCAATACACATGTGTGAACAATGATGACTTCACTGTACTAGTCAGGGGGGGCGGTAGATGACATTGAGTGAGAATGTGTACTGCGTGGCCACCACATTCAAAATGGCTAAGTGAGTAGAGCAATGAATCTGCATCAAATTTTGTGTTAAGCTTGAACATTCCTCCACAGAAACTATTCAGATGATTCAGAAGGCTTTCAGGGACAATGTAATGAGTGCAGTGCACATAAAAGTATAGCACAGACACTTCGAAGGTGGTAGAGAATCTGTTGAAAGTGTTCCATGTTCTGGAAGGCCTACAATAAGTGGAACACCAGAGAATGTTGAATGTGCATGGGCTGAAGTCAACAAAGATTAGTGACTGACAGTGTAAGAAATAGAAGCTGATCTGGGGATTCCAAAAACTACTATGTTGTGTCTGAGATTTTGATGCAGGATCTTGGCATGAAACATTCATTCAAATTCATTCCTCAGCTTCTGCTACTAGAGTAGAAGGAACATCAGGCTGCAGTTGCTAATGACTCCATTCAAACCGATACCAATGAGCCAGAATTCCTTAAGAAGGTCATAACTTTGAAGGGACTGAGGTGTCATTGTCCTATGTTCAATGTTTCTTGTATCTTCTTCAATAAATACCTCTTTTTTTCACAGCACATGACTGGATACTTTCTGGACAGACCTCGTATGTACACTGAAGACCATGAATTGTCACAGAGATCTCCAATTCTAATCCAAAATTCACAGAGTTCAGTCTAATTTTCTACTTTTCCATATATGTAGCTCATTTGTCAATAGTGACAACCCTAATACCTATTATCCTTAATATATTTGCTAGTTTGAACAATCCCCCTCATGTAAGTAACCTCCCATCATCACCACCTCCCCCTCTCAGCTCAGAAGCCCTCCTCACCCCACTTGGGTTGGGTGCTCCACACCAGTATGGTAGATGCCATTCTTATTCTGCTCAGGTCCTGATGCCTCATCCCAGGCTGCATGTCCCAGCGTTGATGTTGCCCTTACCTTTGGGTGCTCCCACATAGCATGCAGGCCTCTCCTCTATGGGGACACCTTTCTTATCTGCTCAGAGTCTAGCACCCTCTGAAGAATTTCCTCCTTACCTGATGCTGTCCTCACCCTACATGGACTCCAGCATTCCCTGCAGTCACCTCCCCATCCACTCCCCGTGTGGTCGCTGTCCTCACTGGTCAGGCACTGGATCCCTCCATTCTCTTCACTCCAGTGAGGGTGCCAACATTGCTGGCCCTATAAAATGGTTTTAAGACTGAATTGTTCTGAAAAGGAAAAGAACGGGAAGAGAAAGCAGCAAGCATTTCTTGAATAAATGAATTAAAGAATGTCTGAATGTCCTTCTGAATTATTTATTGCTCTCATAGGGTGCTTAACAGCATTGTGCTGGGACTGCTATTGTGTCTGTGTATAGGGAAATCAAATATCTGAAATCCAAACTGAAGCCAAAAGAGGTTTTAAATTGCCCCTCCATAGTCACAGTTCTCAATAAACAGGTGGTTAACCTATATTTTGGAGTCTGAAATCTCTTCAGCTGCTGAGTTTTCTATTCCAGAGTCAGGACTCTCTGGGCTCTAGGAGGTGATTCAACACTAAAACCCTGGTTTCCTCTGTTAGGGTAGGGAAGGTTTAAAGATATTGCACAGGAAGTGTCAGTTGTATTTCTGGGGATCTAGCTCATATTCTAGGCAGGAAGTACCTTTTCCTGTCTAAAATATTTCTAAATTTCTCTTCCATTGTTACAATACACATGAGACCAATGAAGTGAGAGAGGGTCAGTAATGGTCATTAAGGGGCGAGACATTGTAGCCATTTTGGTTATCAACTGTAACTTTTAGCAGACAGTGGGCAGGACACAAAGTAGCCAAAAACACCTCCAAGGAGATCACCTCTGACCATAAAGGTTGAGTTTGAGCAATGAGCAGTCAAAGTTTAAAAACTGTTTAAAAATTAGTAGAAGGGGTAAATAAAATAAAGCCAGGCCATACCAGAACTATTTCTTTAGCCACGGTAGGTGAGGTCATCACCTGTTCACACTCAGTATACTGGATTGTTTCTCAGGAACTCAGCACGAGTCTCTTTCCAAACTTTGCCCTCTACTATAGTAGTTGGAAGCTGGTAACAACATTCTAAAATCTCCACTAGCAAATTACAGAGTAGGTTTCTTCAATGAGAGACACTGTAGAGTTAGATGTTCTACATTTTAATGTTCTACATTAAAATGTAGAGTTTAGATGTTCTAGTCAAAAGACATAGGGTAGCTGAATAGATAAGAAAACAAGACCCATATATATGCTGCCTCCAAGAGACCTATCTCAGATCAAAAGATAGACACAGGCTAAAAGTAAAAGGTTGGAAAAAGATATTTCATGCAAATAGAAAAGAAAAAAAGCTGAGGTAATAGTACTTATATGTGACAAAATAGATGTTAAAATCAAGGCTATAGTAAGAGACAAAGAAAGACACTACATAATGATAACAGGAGCAATCAAACAAGAGGATATAATCCTAGTAAACATCTACACACTGAAAATAGGAGCACCTAGATATGTAAAGCAAATCTTCATGGACATAAAGGGAGAAATCAACAGAAATACAGTCAGAGTTGGGAATTTTAACACCTCATGGACTTCGACGGATAGATCTTCCAGGAATAAAATCAACAGAGACAGCAACTTTAAACAATATACTAGATCAAATGGATTTAATTGACATCTTCAGAGCATCTCCCCTCAAAGCAGCAGAATATACATTTTAAGTGTACAGAGAACGTTTTCTAGGATACACCACATGTTGGGTCACAAAACAAGTCTCAATAAGTTTAAGAAGATTGAAATCATATCAAGCATCATCTCTGACCACAATTATATGAGACTATAAATCAATCACAAGAAGAGCACTGAAAAACACACAAAGACATGGAAGCTAAATGACATGATATTAAACAGTGAATGGGTCAACAATTAGATCAAGGAAAAAAGCAAAAGATACACTGAAACAAATGAAAATGAGGACACAACTCAAAATCTGTGGCACACTGGGGAAGGAATCTTAGGAAAGAAATTCATAGCTTACAGGTCTATCTCAAAAAATGAGAAAAAACTGAGATAAACAGTCTAACTTCACCCTTAAAGGAACTTGAAAAAAAAACAAGAAACAAAGGCCAAAATGAGAACAAGGAAGGAAATAAAAAAGATCAGAGCAGAAATAAATGAAAAAGAGCTTTAAAAAAAAGATATAAAGTATCGATGAATCCAAGAGCATTTTCTTTGAAAAAATAAAAACATTGGCAGACCTTTAACCAGACTCATCAAGAAAAAAAAGAGAGAGGACCAAATAAATAAAATCAGAAATGAAAGAGGATAAATAACAACTAACACCAAAGAAATGCAAAGGATTGTAAGAAAATATTATGAACAACCATATGCCAACAAAATGGACAACCTGGATGAAATGGATAAATTCCTAGAAACATACAATCTTCCAAAAATAAATCAGGAAGAATCAGAGAATCTGAATAGACAGATTACACCTAACAAAGTTGAAGCAGTAATAAAAAAAACTCCCCAAAACAAGTGTGCTGGACCCTATGGCTTCATAGATGAATTTTACCAAACATTCTGAGAACATCTCTCCTCCTCAAACTATTTCATAAAATTCAAGAGGAGGGAAGGCTCCCAAGCTCATTTTATCAGACAAGCATTATCCTAATTCCAAAATCAGATAAAGACAGTACAAAGAAAGAAAATTATAGGCCAACATCCCTGATGAACACAGATGCTAAAATCCTCAACAAAATATTAGCAAACCGAATATAGCAATGCATTGAAAAGATCATGCACTATGATCAAGTGAGATTTATTTTGGGAATGCTTGGTTGGTACAACATTCACAAATGAATAAATGTGATCCACTGCATAAACAAAATGAAATATGAAAACCACATGATCATATCAACAGATGCAGTAAAAGCTTTTGATAAAATCCAGCTCCAATTTATAATCAACATTCTTGGTAAAGTGGGAATAGAGGGAACATACCTAAACATAATAAAGGTCATACATGACCAACCCACTGCCAGCAGCATACTCAACAGGCAAAAGCTATAAGCATTCTCCTTAAGACTGAGAACAAGACAGGGATGTTCACTTTCACCTCTCTTATTGAACATAGTACTATAAGTCCTAGCTACAGCAATCGGACAAGAAGAAGAAATAAAAGGCATCCAAATAGGAAAGGAAGAAGTAAAACTGTTTTTATCTGCAGATGACGTGATACTGTACATAGAGAACCCCAAAGATTCTACCAAGAAACTACTAGAACTGATTAATGAATTCAACAAAGTAGCAGGATACAAAATTAATATTCAGAAATCAGTTGTATTTTTATATGCCAATAATGAACTATCAGAAAGGGAAATTAAGAAAATTATCCCATCCACAATTGCTTCAAAAATAACAAAACACCTAGGAATAAACTTAACCAAGGATGTAAAAAACCTCTACATGGAAATTATAAGCCACTGAAGAAAGAAATTGAAGAAGATAAAAATAAGTGGAAGCACATACCATGTTTATGGATTGAGTGAATTAACATCATAAAAATGTCCAGACTACCCAAAACAATCTATAGATTCAGTGCAATTCCTATCAAGATTCCAATGACATATTTAACAGAACTAGAACAAATATTTCTAAAATTTATATGGAACCACAAAAGGTGCCACATAGAAACAGCAACCCTGAGAAAGAAGAGCAAAGTTGGAGGAATCACACTACCTAATATCAAACCATACTACAAGGTCATAGTAATCAAAACAGCCTGGTACTGGTATAAAAACAGACACTTAGATAAATTGAACAAAATAGAAAGCCCATACCTTTGCCCAATACCAGTACCTTTATAGTCAATTAATACTCAACAAAGGAAGCAAGCACATACAATGGACTAAAGATAGTTTATTCAGTAAATGATGTTGGGAAAATTGGACAGACATGTGCAAAAAAATGAAACTAGACCACCTTCTTACATCACACACAAGAATAAGTTCAAAAAGGACCAAAGACTTAAGTGTTAGACTGGAAACCATAAAAATCCTAGAAGAAAACATAGGCAGCAAAATCTTGGATATTGCTTATAGAGATTTTTATTGGATATCCCTCTGCAGGCAAGGGAAACAAAGAGAAAAAATAAACAAATAGGACTACATCAAACTAAAATATTTTTGCACAGCAAAGGAAAATATCAACAAAATAAAAAGATAACCCACAGAATGGGAGAACATATTCACTGATACACCTGATAAGGTGTTAATATCAAAAATTTATAAAGCACTTACAAAACTCAACACCAAAAAAAAATCAAACAGCCCAATTAAAAATTGGGCAAAGGACCCACATAGACACTTCTCCAAAGAAGATATACAGATGGCTAATAGACATATGAAAAGATGCTCAATGTCACTAATCATCAGAGAAATGCAAATTAAAACCACAATGAGACCTCACACCTGACAGAATGGTTATCATCAATAGATCAACAAACAATGAGTGCTGGAGAAGATGTGGAGAAGGCGGAACTCTTTTGCACTGTTGGTGGGAATGCAGATTGGTGCAACCACTGTGGAAAGCAGTGTGGAGACACCTCAAAAAATAAAAAATGGATCTACCTCTTGACCCAACGATCCGACTTCTGGGAATATATCTGAAGAAACCCAAAGCACTGATTTAAAAGCCCATAAACACCCCTATGTTCATTGCAGCATTATTTACAATCACCAAGATATAGAAACAGCCCAAGTGTCCACCAATAGATGAGTGGATAAAACAACTACAGGGCATTTACACAATGGAATTCTACTTGGCAGTAAAAAAGAAGAAAATTTTACCCTTTGCAACAGTATGGATGGACCTGGAGAACATTATGCTAAGTGAAATAAGCCAATCAAAGAAAGACAAATACCATATGATTTCACTTATATGTGGAATCTAACAAACAAACTGAACTCATGAGCAAAATAGAGTCAGACTCTTAGATGGAGACCAGGATGACAGCTAGTGGGGAGGAGGTTAGAGCGTGGAGGGATTGAGCAAAAAAAGAAATGGATTCATGGACATGGACAACATTGTGGTGAACGCTGAGGGGAGGGGCCTATAAGGGGACTAAATGGTAATAGGAAAAAATACAATAAAGATTAAATTAAAAAATTAATAATGTGCTTGACAATAAAAAACACAAACTCTTTTCAGGTATGTTGAGGCCAACAGGTCAGGAGATGACCGCCAATGAAAAAGTAGTTTGTTATATTTACAGGTGTCAACAGAAGGGAGCATCACAGAGAAGCACCAGGTCAGTGGGAATGAGGGGTGGAGAATTGAGCGGCAGCCTATATTGAGCTTTCCATGGGAAGGAACAGAGGAGGCATTACAAGATGTTTTGATATTCTAGTTTGAGTGATTTCAGCAGGTTGTGAGGCACAGAGCTGTCCCTAGTTGTCTTGCCCTGGGGCAATTAGGGCAGGTGGATAGTGGCCCAGGAGTGTGAGAGGTGATTTGGGGGTATGGACTACCAACTGGTTGGTTTACACATGAAAGGGGCAGTCATTGGGTTTCATTTGATACCTCTAGGATTTAGCTAATCCTGGGAGGGGCAGTCTCTGTTGAGTCAGCAAGTTTCCAAGATGTCATAGTGTCAAGAAATACAGGAAATTAACATGAGATTTGGAAGAGTGAAGAGGAGCAGAAGCCATGTGTTGTTCTTCTGGGTAGCAGACGGCAGATGTGTAGGCTTTGGTAGGGGTGAGGTTTTGTAGCAACTCCAGAGACATTTCCTGCTAAACACCCATCTAGGTGCCATGATCACTGCCTATAGTTTCTTGGAGTTCCTGCAATTCCTCAGCTTCCTAAAAGCTAGCAGTACCCCTGAGATCTAGCAGCGGCCTTCTATGACCTTTTTTTCTGCCATTCTTCGAGTGCTTTCAAAATACCCAGTTCCTTGCATTACAATCTTCCTGCTTGAAATACTTGGAGTGATTTCTGTGTTTCTGACTAAAGCCTGACTAAAGCCACTCTGGAAGATGTGGAGATTACTGTGTGCTTTTTATAGTTCATTGCTGACAAGTATGCTAATTAGACTTCTCTCATCAAGATTCTTGTGCTGCCCTGACCTGTGTGGCTCGTTTGATTGGGTGTCGTTCTGCAAAGCAAAATGTCTCTGGTTCAATTCCCAGTCAGGGGTTGTGGGTTCAGTCCCTGGTTAGGACATGTACAGGAAGCAACTGATCAGTGTTTCTTTCTCACATTGATATTTCTGTCCCTCTCTTTTTCCCTCCTTTCCCTTCCCTCTAAAAATAAATAAATACAATATTTTAAAAAAATGTTCTAGTGCTCAGAGTCAGCAAAATAAGGTGTACAATTCCCTTTTTGGAATTCTGTCTCAACAGGGTTTATTCCTCTCTGGTCAGCTACATGCTACAGAGCCTTTGTCCCCTATATTTCCAAAGCACTGTGTCCTTTTTTTCTACTGTGATATGATTACTTAGTACCATAATAATTCGTGTATATATTTTTCTTTCTGCAAGATTTGTGAATTCCTTTAGGACAGGTGTAGTTCACACTGTAGCCTCAGAATTTTGCATGATTCTTGACACACTGCAAATGAATGGATACATTTCGGAGTAAGTGGGCATGTCCAACCCTGGCTATAAGCAGGAGTGCAGACAAATAACTGTAAAAATGGCTCCTGTTTATTGGTTGTATTATATACTAGGTGCTTTAAAATTGTCATACAATTTAATCCTCACAAACACCTTATAAGGTAATAACATCCGAAACTGAGGTTTAGCGAGGTTTGGCCTTGCTCTAAGTCACACAGCAAATACATGCCATGGTCAAGATGTAACCCCAGTTCTGACTGTCTTCAAAGTCTTGTTTTTTCCACTATGCTATTCATCCTTCTTGAGAGCAAGTAAGGTATCCAGTACAAGAAAAGTGGCGGTAAAATATATAAAAATCATAGAGTGTATGAAAGTCAGGGTAATGCAGAAAGTGTGTAATACGTAGTTATCCACAGTCAGAGTGAGGAGGCAGAGGTAAGCAGAGTAACTGACCTATTGTGTGGACAAAAGAACTCAGAGCCTAGGAACCAAGGGTGAGTGTGGGGAGAATGGAACAGGAGCAGCTAAAGGGCGTGAGTCTTTTATTTCTCCTGTCTTATAAAGGACTCTTGTCCTATAAAGGACACAAAGCTGTGTGGTATTGAAAGCCCAGGTGAGAAGAGTAGAGACTGTAAGTGGTCCTACTCACTAACAGGTAAAAATTTTAAAGACATGCAGTCCTGACCTCCCCCTACTTCTCCTCAGTATTAAACAAACAAACAAAAACAAAAACAAAAAGACCACGGAGAACTACTTAAAATCAATTGAAATACCAACACTCTTGGAAGAGGGGATTGGCAGAGTGAACTCAAATTTACCTGCTCTTGAAATGCGAATAGAGAAGAAAATGAAGAACTTGGCTTTCAAGGATTTAGAAAGTTACACAGAAGAACAAATTCCCAGTTGAGTGGGGATTTGTTTTCTAAACTTATCTGAGATCAGAGCTAGCTGTCCCAGTGGTTCTGAAGAGCCCAAATGTTTTTTTCCACCTGGGTGGAGCACTTTTGGCCTATTTGGAAGTGAATACATCTCTATAAATCATACTATATCTTACTGGTTGCCCACTTACCTCCCTAAGAACTCTTTGAAGGAAAATATGATGTCTTATTCATCTTTATATTTTCATCACTAAGCAGAATTTCCAATTTGTGTCAAAGGAATGAATGATAGTTAATGAATAAAGATGCAAATAAATAAATAAGTAGATAAATGCAAATGAATTACTTTCCCTAGGATGTACCTGTCACATATAAAAAGATCTAAACAAATTACTTGTATCTTCAGTTTATGTGGTAATAGCAAATATTGAACAGGCTATAAAAATATTTCTGACAAGGAAGGTTGGTGGACTGATAGCTCTAAAACTTTATCTGCACAACTATTTCCTGGTGGCCTGGCTGTTAAAATCTTGAGATTATCATAGGCAAGCGGGCTGACAGAACCAACATGACGAAGTTTTCTCATCCAGTGTGCAAGTGCAAATAAAATCAATTTTCAGAAAGATAATGGGTACTGAGACTTGAAAAAAGAAAAATTCTATTTGCAGTGACCTTATTACTTACCTTCAAAACCACGAGTACTCTTTCTTTCCTTGACTTTTGCTGCCAACTTCTCACAGAGCAGTACACACACATTATCAAATTGTACAATACTGTGTATTGGTTTTCCAGGGCACAGTATCACAAGCCCTCATGAGGAAAGAAAAGGTTTTTGTAGAATGATACTGGATACTCTAAATGTTCTCGTATTCTTTGCCTTCCAAAACTGTAGCTCTTTTTTTTAAATCCTATTTTACATTTGAATATTTTGAATATAAGACATTTAGGGCAGAAGAACACTGTCTTCATTCTGCTAACATTTTGACATATTTTAGGAAAAAGGAGAAAAAACAAGAAAGGTTTCATGGAAAAAGACACTTCCAGAATACTCAATAAGCTATTTCTTGCTTTTAATTCTTTTATGTATGTAAAATTGGATATGTCATTAAGTGATCTTGCCTTTATCTTGCTCATCATTTTTTATTAATGGCTGACTCTGACAATGACTTATTCTACTCTATTTAAAATCATGCTAGTGGTTTACAATGAAATCATATCCACCTTTCCTTTAGGGACTTTGGAGAAAACAAATATTACATTTGATTTTATAGATTTTTTTTTTTAGTTAACTAGGCTAAAATGTTAAATTTAAAAGCTCTGTAGCTATCCATATCAACTAGTGAAGTTCAGTCCTACATGCCATTTTTGAAGAATGTGTACTAAGCCAACAATTTCAATATGGTTCTTAAGAATGAGTTCTTTTATTTTTATTATTTATCTCTTGCACTATGGACTAGCAGGACTCTCCCTGTCACCTCCCTTCTAGAACAGCCTAATCAGAAAAGATGGTCCCAGAATTATGGCCCTGATAGATCACTGGCATTCTGTAGGACACTTGTTCTCAAAGGAAACTTTCCATATGTAAATTAAGAACACTAACAAGCAATGGGTAGGGCAGAATGCGAATGTCTCCTTAATTAATAAATGTTCTTGTGTGCTGAAATCAAAGAGCTGGAAATTGAGACCAG
The DNA here is from genome assembly GCA_004026545.1 of Mormoops blainvillei. NCBI lineage: Eukaryota > Metazoa > Chordata > Mammalia > Chiroptera > Mormoopidae > Mormoops > Mormoops blainvillei. Next base: position 207,949 of record PVJD01001713.1, on the reverse strand, counting down.
TTTCTATTTTCCCATTAAATCCGTAAGTAACCTTTTTCCATTCACCTGTATTTGTTTTAGACATGCTTCAGCTTCTAGAGGAATTTAAGGGTATTAGTCTTGAAAATGAGAAGAATTAAGAGAATCAAATAGTCTCAGGGTCCTTTTAAGTAGGGAGATTAACTAATGCCAATTTTTTCAAATGTTCTATTTATCTATCAATTTTTTTTACTAGCCCATGGTATTTTTTCAGTCTACTCCCCTTGCTACATCATGCTCTACATTTTCCTCTATGTGCCAAAGTGGTCCAGTTCAGAAAAGAAACAAAATCTTTCATAATATAAAACAAAACAAAACAAAATTATTTTTAGCCATTTTCAACTTTTCTTTTTTCCTATCATTTACGCACAGGGAGTGTTAGCTAAAGTAAGAATCCACACCAAAAATATGTTTCCAAGTTCTCTATGGAAAAGATAACGCTAACAAAAGAACAGAGGCAGATTAAGGTCGGTTGAGGTCCTGGGCGCAGAAGAAAATATTTAAACGTGCTATCAGGCTTTACCGCCGATTGTAAATGTGTACGTAATTAAAATGGCACATATGAAACCAAACTTGGTGTCATTAGAAAACAGTGTAAAGTTGGAGTTTTGCAGGACCCTTCAGAGGTCGGGCCCAGGGCGCGCACCTGGTGCGCCCGCGGTTAAATCAGCCTCTGCAAAAGAAACCTCTTAAATTGGGAAATTAGCATAAGTATTATCCTGGTCTGCTCTCTAGGAGCTTACAGTCTAGCACCAGAAAAAGTGAAAATGTATGCCAGGCTGGGCATGGCAAACGGCAGTGAATGAAGGAGAAAATGCGGGGTATGGATGATCAGGGAGACAGAGGTGCCAGTTAGACTGACCAGAGAAAGCTTTACAGAGGAGTTTGAATTTGAGTTGGACCTTCAATGACAATATGTTTGCTTCCTATGGCTACTGTAGCACAACTGGGTGGCTTATGACTTGGCCATGCTGTCTCTGTAGGCTCTAGGGGAGAATCTTTCTTGCCCTCTTCCAGTTTCTGGTGGTTTCAGACAATCCCTGGCGTTTACTTGTGGTAGCATAAGTCTAGTGTCTGCAGAGAGAAGACATGGCAGTCTTCTCTCTTTGTATGGCTGTCTATTTCTCTACCTGTCCTCATAAAAACATGAGTAGGATGGGTTTGGGGATGATTCTAATCCAGTATGTCCTCATTTTAACTTTATTACATGTGCAAAGACCCTGTTTCCAAATAATGGCAAGGGTGGGTAAGGTAACAAGCATTGTTACCGAGAGTTAAGACTTGAAGATGTCTTTCATGGGGACAGGATTTAACCCAAAATGACCCTTTGATCACATTTCCTGGAAGCAAAATCTGAAACGGGGAAGCACGAGCAGATGAGTTTTGGAGAACGTGGCCCGAGATATGCAGATGGAGATAAGCAGACTAGGGTAGGGCAAGAAGCCAGTCAAGGAAGCGGGCATGACGTCCTGGTAAGGCTGCTCTCACTGGGCCCAGGAGAAGAAGGCAGCTGTAAGTGCCTAGCAGCTAACACACAGCAGCTGGTGACTGGGGACATCAGCCTGCTGAAGGGGACCTGGTGGGTCTCCAATAGTATTCGCTTCATTCCATCCTGACTCTGCTCATAACTGCTTGCCTTTCACATTAGGTTTCCTCCATTTAGCCACAATTTCCTCCAGATTTTTGTTGTCATATTTTGTGGTAAAGCTTTTAAGAGGAGGATTAGCAATTCGTGGCTGCAGCGGTTGGATCTAAAGCTATAGCTGATCCTCACAAACTCCCTCCCTTTGTATCCTCCTTACTGCTTGACTAGAATTTTTGTTAGTCTAAATGGTGTGATGGGGAAGGGTAGGGTGGGTGGGCTTCAGCCTCTGTCTACCATCCCCTTATGGCTAGGTTGCTCTACTTAACCATTTAGAGTGAGAGCCTGGCATGAAAGTATTAGGGATGACCCACTAGACCATGTAGGCCTAACTCCCTGGTCTCGTTTAGTAGCAGAAGTCATATTTCTTCATGATGATTGGAATTAATGGCTCTTTGCTTATGGGGTGATAAGCACCTGCTGGTTGAAGGTCACAAGTACTCCAAAGGGATTAGGCATCAGTCTTAAATTTAGGTGGAACTCTTATTGTATCCCCTAATAGAAGCATCTCTCTTCCAGGACCCAGGACTTCTAGACTCATATAACCTACGTTTTGGAGATGGGAAGCACACCTTCCCCAGGCAGGTCGCCAGAAGGGATGGTCAGCTGGGTGACCCCTTAATTCCACATCTTGGTTCTCAGATCTGTATATTGTTCCTACTGGGGATGCAGCACCATATGATGGTAACTGGTTAAGATATATACCACAACCTTAAAGATGGTATCCTGTTATGTCAGAGTCAGAAGCCTTAGATGTCCCTTCAAGAGGCCATTCCAATGTTAATAGCTTCTAGATGGTACCATATATGGTGCATCCAGGAACCTCACTGTGTTGTGCCCACTGCCACCTCTTTTTAGTTATAGAGTAAGCACTTCGTTTGGCCTGAGGCAATTCAGGAAGGACCCTGCATCACTCTATGAGCTCTTGGAGAGTGGTGCAAGTTGAGGCAAGGCAGGCATGAAAGGCAAACCCAGGCGCAAAATATGTGTCCATCTCTGTCAGGATAGAATGTTTTTTTCCCTTACAAAGGAAAATTGATCTAGGCAAGGACCACTGAGGACTTTTGAGCAGCGGTGAAAAAGGGGAACTGCTGATGTTAATGTTTGTTGCACATGTGTTAATTACCTAAATACCCATGTCTCCCTTCTTTATTACTGAACAAACTCCAATTTTGTTCAGAGATGCTCTATACCCATCTCCAGGAGTTGGATCATGGTTGTGTAAGCCAGTCAACGCAACCCTGACCCACATTCGCAGCCTCCCTCCAGATCTGGTCAATGAGAAATAATGGGAAATCTACCAGGAAAATTCCTGGAAATGTTTTTGTTTTGATAAAAGTTTACAGATGCAATTAGCCATATCCCTATCCATTCTTCCTATCTTATATTGATGTGGTAGATGTAACTCTTGTAGACATTTTGTTATCATATAAGAACACAAGAGAAAAAACACAGATGTCAGTTCAAACATTGTTGTCTGTTAAATTAAGGCTGACAATTGCCTACCCATGAATTTTTAACTAATAAAAATAAACCTCTATTTATTCAAGTCACCAAAATCTATTTGAAGCCAAATGTATTCTTAAAAATTAGTTTGGTTTAGAGGAGGAATTAAATGGAATAAATAAAGATATTATCTAAAGAGTTATTAGGATCAAGATTATGGTGCTGGAAATGTAAGGAGTTATCAATGAATGTGAGAGAAAATCCAAAGGAAGTGTTCTGAGAATTGATGTAAGTTCATGCATAACTTTAGTTGACATTTGACTTTATCTTTAACACCACTGTGATAATGCAATATAAGAAAGGCAAATTTTGGTATATTCATCCCCAACTCCTGGCAAAAGCTACTAAAACACTTGAAAATTCCAAAGTGATAAGAGCAACAGAAGTATCTTTTGCTATAAGACAGTAGTACCTTATCTATGGTTTCACTTTCCATGGTTTCAGTTACTCCCAGCCACCCTCCAAAAATATTAAATGGAAAATTCCAGAAGTAAATAATTCATAAACTCTAAATTGTACACCATTCTGAGTAGTCTGATGCAATCTCATGCTGTTCTGCACTATTCCTCCCAGGAAGTGAATCATCCCTTTGTCCAGTGTATTCACATTGTCCGTGCTCCCTGCCCATTAGTCAGTCAGTAGCCACCTGGGTTATCATGTCAACGTTGCAGTATCGTAGTGCTTGCGTTCCAGTAACCCTTATTTTACTTAGTAGTGTTTCACCCAAGGTGAAAGAGTGGTGATGCTGCCAATTTGGACATGCCAAAGAGAAGCCATAAAGTGTTTTCTTTAAGTAAAAATGTATGTATGTATAGGAAAAAATGCAGCTTATGTAAGTTTTAGTACTATCTGTGGGTTTAGGCATCCACTGAGGGTCTTGGGATGTATCCCCTGTGGATAAGTGGGGGACAACCCTATTGATTCTTCCCAGCTCCTACAATAGCTCTGAGGTGATAAAAATGAATGAGGCTTTTTTTTTTTTTAAATGATTCATGACATGTTCCTTTCACACTGGAATGCAGGTTAATGAGATAAATTTTGGAAAGTCTCTAAGGATTGGCAGCTAGTTGCTGGGGGAACCCACCATATTACTAGAGGGTTGAAAATTTCAACCAACTCCCTGACCACTATAGAGATGGAAGAGGGGCTGGAGGTTGAGTTAATAACTAATAACCAATGATTTAATCAGTTATTCCTGCATGATGAAACCTTCATAAAGAATTCTAACTGAAAGAGTTTGGAGAGCTTCCAGGCTGGTTAATACATGAAGGACCTGGGGTGGTTGCTTGCTCAGAGAAGCATGGAAACTTTGCGCCCCTTCCCACAACCTTGCTCTATGCATCTCTTCCATATGGTTACTTCCTTTATAATAAATGGGTAATAAGTCAAACACTTTCCTGAGTTCTTTGAGCTGTTCTAGCAAATTATCAAACTTGAGGAGGCCATGAAAACCCCCAATTTAACTGGCTTTGTAACAGTGGAAAATTGTAACTTTGGAAATTATAGCCCATCCCACCATTCTTTTGATGTTGTTTCTGTAAGTGCTGACTCTGGCTAATACGTAGCTTGTAAATGAACAGCGTGCTTATATAAGAATCCTAGGATAGCTTCAAAAGATATAGTCTCCAACCATCAGGCATCCCAGCTCCCTGAGATTTGCTGACCTTCAACTGTAGATTCAGGATGATTTAAAACCAGGATGATGTTAAACCAGGATGACAAAACCAGGATGACGCACATTGGACCATCACTTGCCTTATCGAAATGGGCTATGTTTGTCTGCATGCAGACTTTTTGACCCCCTACCTTGACCTCTATGTTTCATTCCCCTCTTCCTCCTATGAAAAACCTCTGCCTCCACTGAGAGGTGGAGATGGGCTTTGAGGCGTGAGACTCCCATTTTCCCAGAAAGATGGGCTTTGACACATGAGTCCCCCATCTTCCAGATGGCCAGTACCTGAAAATAAACCATTTCCCTTTACATCGGCACCTGCCTCTCGAGCATTGGCTTTCGTAGCAGTGGGCAGCTGGATCTGCATTTCGGTTACACTTTGTGAGAAGTACACATGACAGTCTGGGTCTTACAATTGGTATGTGAAGGACAGGGGTAGCCATGTGAGACCGAGCCTTAACCTGTGAGATCTGCTCACTCCAGACAGTGTCAGAATTGAGTTAAATTGTAGGATACCCAGCCAGGGCCTACCAAGCATTGGGCAATTACTTGATGTGGAAAAATATTCATACATTGTGTCAGATGTGTTGTGAGAGTAGTAGAGGAGTGCCATAGTTTTCCTCTTTAACCACCGTGCCATAACAAAATTAATAATTCTTTAATAACACATAATAGTTATTCTATATTGGGATAACCTGCAATCACTTCAAAAATTTTTCCCCAGCTGATTTGTTTAAATCAGGATTTAAAGTCCACTCATTGTATGTAATTCTCTCTTTGTTGAGACACAACAATATGGAAACCAATCAATACCCTACAATGACCTCTAAGTATTCAGGTGAAGGGAGGAGTCACACATCTCTCAGTTTAAATCACTTCAGCAATAATTAGTGAGAAAGACAGGTCACAAGCCAAGACAGGCTTAAAGTTAGGCTTCTTGTGCCAAACAATTAGTCAAGATGTGAATGCAAAGAAAAAGTTCTTGAAGAAAATTAAAAGTGCCCCTCCAGTGAACACATGAATTTATACGAAAGAAAAACAGCATTATTGCTGATATGGAGAATGTTTTAGTGGCCTGGATGAGGATCAAACCAGCCACAACATTTCCTTAAGCCAAAGCTTAATCCAGAGCAAGGTCCTTACTCTCTTCTATTCTATAAAGGCTGAGAGAGCTGAGGAAACTGCAGAAAAAAAGTCTGAAGTGAACAGAGGATGGTTCATGAAGTTAAGGAAAGAAGCCACCTGTATAATGTAAAAGTCCAAGGTGAAGTAGCAAGTGCTTATGTAAAAGCTGCAGCAAGTTATCGAGATCAAGCTAGGATAATTACTGAAGGTGGCTACACTAAACAACAGATTTTCAATGTAGACAGAACAACTTTATAATGAAGAAGATACCTTCTAGGACTTGCATAGCTAGAGAGAAGTCAGTGCCTGACTTCAAAGCTTCAAAGGACAGTGTGCCTCTTTTGCTAGGGGTTAATGCAGCTGGTGACTTAAAGTTGAAGCCAGTGCTCGTTTCCCATTCTGAAAATCCTAGAGCCCTTAAGAAGTATGCTAACTCTACTCTGCTTATGATCTATAAGTAGAACAACAAAGCCTGGATGACAGCACATCTGTTTAAATAGTTTACTGAATAATTTAAGCCTGCTGTTGAGACCTACTATTCATAAAAGAAGATTCATCTCAAAATATTATGCTCATTGATGATGTATTTGGTCACCCAAGAGCTCTCATAGAGATGTACAATGAGACTAATATTATTTTTGTGCCTGTAAACAAAACATAAATTCTTCATTCAATGTATTAAGGAGTAATTTCAAGTCTTATTACTTAAGAAATATATTTGTGAACCTGTAGCTACCATAGACAATGATTCCTCTGATAGATCTGGTCAAAGTAAATTGAAACCTTCTGGAAAAGAGTCACCATTCTAGATGTCATTAAAAAAACATTTGTGATTCAGGGGAAGACGTCAAAATATCAACATTAACAGATGTTTGAAAGAAGTTGGTTTTAACCCTCCTGGATGACTTTGGGGGGTTCAAGACATCAGCAGAGGGAGTACCTGCAGATGTGGTGGAAATATCAAGAGAACTAGAATTAGAATTGGAGCCTGAAGATAGATGTAACTACATTGTTGCAATCTCATGACCAAACTTAAACCCATGAGGAGTTGCTTCTTATGGATGAGCAAACAAAGTGGTTTCCTGTGTTGGAATCTACTCCTGGGGAAGATGTTGTGAAGTTTATTGAAATAATAACAAAGGATTTAGAAAATTACAGGAATTTAGTTGGTAAAGCAGAGGCAGTATTTGAGAGGATTGATTATAATTCTGAAAGAAATTCTACTGTTGGTAAAATACTATCAAATAGCATCACATGCTACAGTTATGTAGCATGTTACAGTTATTTGGGAAGAGTCACCTGAGGTGGCAAACATCACTGTTGTCTTAATTTAAGAAATTGCCACAGCCGCCCCGACCTTCAGCAGCCCCCACCCTGATCAGTCAGCAGCCATCAACATCGAGGGGAGACCCTCCACCAGCAAAAGGCTTACAATTGGCTGAAAGCTCAGATGATGGCCAGTATTTTTTAGCAATAAAGTATTTTTAAATTAAGGTATGTATATTGTTTTTTTTAGATAATGCTATTTCACACCTAATAAAGTTCAGTGTAAATGTAACTTTTATAAGCACTGGGAAACCCAAAGAGTTGTGTGACTTGCTTTATTGTAGTATTTGTGTTATTGTGGTGGTCTAGAACTAAACCACCTGTATCTCTGAGGCATGTCTGTATCATTTTTACTTAACCATGCCTGGCACATAGAGAAGCTTGCTATGTGCCAGTCATGGTTCTAAGTACTTCACATTGTAACCTCACAAAAACCCCATGAAATATATACCATTAATATTCAGTTATCTCAGATGAGATGACTGAGACACTGAGAAGTTAAGTGACTTAAACATGGTCACACAGAGAGTGAGTGGCAGAAATAACCGAGCAACCTCACTACCAGGTAACTAATGTTAATCTCAGAGCAGAAACTCAGTTCATGCTAGTGGTGAGGCTGGTGCCAGTACCACAGTAGTCATAACGATTGTTGTCATCGTACAGAAAAACCTCTCAGGGAATCTGGGTTTTGAGTAAACACTTCACGGAAATAAAAAGTATTGAGGAATATAGGGTAATAGGAAAAATGGCTTTGACCAGAAAGCAGGAATAAGATGTAGCAGATGAGCACACAAACATGGTAGAAAGTGCTGCTGGGTCAGGGCGACTGTGAGGGGTAGAGAGTGGGGCAAAAGTGATGCTTAGAGGCAAGTAATTCAGAGCTGTGGCTGTTAGGGTCTTTTGGCTCAAAAGGAGAAAATGACAGAGCTGGGCCATGGGTGATTTACTACTGCAAGCAATCAAGTCACGAATTCACAAAATGTGTGACTTATCACTGTTCCACATTATCATACTTCCTCTCCCCAATTAGGGGAAATATCCTTTTCATTCATGAAGTGGGTCATGGGCATCCATCTGATCCCACAGTTGAAGAGCCCTGATGGGGGTCACATCAACATGACCAAGGTCAAGTAGTCAAAAGTTATTTACAGCCCATTAGGCACCATTTATGTCAGCCAGGCATATCCTGTGCAGCCTTTCTAAATGAGGTAAATATGCTGGATCCTGGGTTTTTAGCATGGCTGTGTCACCAGAGATGTTTGTTTGTAAGTTACCTGAGAAATGCAAACAGCAACCACCAAAGTGAGATCGCCATGTTCCGGAAGAGTGTTCATGGAGCACCTACCTTGTCCTGAGAAAGGGTGATACTTTTTTCTGAGAATCATCAAATGTTAATTCTGGACAAAAAATTAATCCAATCCACTCATTTTAGAGATGCATAAAGTAATGGCTATCAAAGCATAGTGACTTGTCCAAAATCATACAGCCCATTGGTGTCAGAGGTTGGGTATAGAACTATAACATTTTGTCACTCTTCCTACTAGTTTTCTCTTAGAATATGCAGAGATTCAAGGTTACTTAATACATGCCATTGGAGTAAATGGATGGTAAATTGAGGTAAACCCTTTAGATTTATATGTTATAACACAAAGTAAACTCCAGACTAATGAATTAATTATAAGATATCATCACAAAGAAAATAGTGGGGAATCTGCTGGACTATGCCAGGAACTCATCATGATGAGAGCAGGAGCAGGACTCCAAAACCTGCCCCTCAGCCAGCCATCTTCCGTGGGTTTCAAAGAAAATGTGCAAAGGAGACTGGGCAAAGTGAACATTTCCTCTGTAGTTCAAGTTAACCTGGAGGCCCTGTAGTTCAGTCTCAGATGTTGTTGTGCCTCAGAAACAAATTCAAAGTCAAGAGTAAAAAAAAGGAGCTCTAGTTTTTATGCTCTAAGGGCCATAAAAAGGGATGCATAGAAAGGCTTTTTCAGACCCTCTCTCCTCTCCCATCCATTTCCCTTATTCACTCGGCTGCTCCTGGGTCTCCTCTCCAGCCCACATAGTTTTCCTCTCCTCCTTGCCTCCATTCCTGCACCTCCTATAACCACAGCCTGTTGTCATCAGCTTCGTTTTGCTCCCAACAAGAAAGAAGCCTTCTTCTTTAAGAATGGAGAGGAGGCTTTGGAAATTTCATTGACAAATAATGGATTTTCTCTGGTGATGAGGTTGGTGCTTGAGTCTGTGAATGTTGTTATCTCAATACTTATTTTATCACTTATTACGAATTGGAGCTTTTTATGAAATGCATATTGGGTCCCCTTTCCTCATTAGCTAGTTAGAGTGCATTTGAGCTGGGAGGATCCTTTTGGCTAGACTGGACACTCCAGACAGGACCAAGAGCTTTGAATCTCTGTGCTCCTCCCACCGAATGCTTCATCCCAGACACCTTGGTCCAATTTGCGTTCTTGACCCACCGGTCACAACAGAATTCTCCCTCTTTAAGGTTTAGGGGCTTGAACTCCCTCTAGAGGCTGAAGTGTGCCACTAAAAGCACGTCATTAAAATACTATATAATGAGTAGGGGTTGAAAGGAAGCCAACTGCGAAAAACTATGAGAATAATGAAGAGGCAGTGACTTGGTCCAACCCAATAAAGAAGACTTCAAAAAGAAGATGAAAGAAAAAATCAGTAAGTGATTGAATGAATGACTATATGGGTGTTGCATTGCTCTATTTAATATTTGATTTCATAAATTTTCTCATTCTGAATGCTGAAGAAAAACTATAAGATGCATATTTCTATTTGGGAGATGAGGCAGTTCTTGGTTCTCTTACTAGAATTTCACTAGCTTTCTCCTTGCTATTCCTGGCTGGCTCTTTTGCAGGAATACTTGACTCTTCCCGTGAGATAGCGTATGGTAGTAGTCCCTTGGGGTCTGTTGGGCAAGCATAGCTCCAATTTATGTCTGTAATGTTCCAAAGGGTTTAGAAGCTCCAGATGCTCTAAAACCAACACCAGGAATTTTGAAATGGGATAATGAGACAAGAACAAGGAAACTGAACTTCATCTCCCCCGCCCACGTTTCCTCTATATTGGTTTTAAAAGGGTGATGGTGTTTAGGAGATAGGAGCCTCCCAACAATAAACACAGAATAATCCTTTTCTTCAACACTATGTAAAATAATGGCTTTACTTTTAATGATGTGATGGGGGTGGGTGATTGTCAAAGAAGTTAAACCACTTTCCAACTTGCTTTTAACTCAACTCTTGCCCCAGCATTTAAGAAACCACCCTCTAATTGATGTCTTTCGTCAGTGGTTGCTTATAATCAAGAAGTAACCACGTGGGGATGATGGGATTGGGTGCAGCGCAGAGGGATAAAGGGGAGGAAAATATGAGACAGCTGTAATAGCATAATCAATAAAATATACAAAAAAAAGAAGAAGATTGCACTTCAAAGGTATAGGGGTTGGTCTTATTATTGGCATTAGAAGATTTTGCTTTGTAATTACAAGTCAGGGCGTCTAGAACCACTACATTTCATACAGAGAGGGGGGCAGATCTTTTAGTGCAAACTGTGCATATTCATCAAAAAATCTTCTTTGTTCTGTGCTGTTTAAAAAAAAGAAGTACCATTGGCTTTTCACCTTTGAAGCTTCTGTAATCCCATTCCATTTGTTTTAAAATGAAATTGGTTATATTCATTCATTAAGCATTTATGAATAATTTAATATGTTCCAGACAATGTGTATAAAGCTTTGTCACCCCAATTAATTCAACAGAATCTTTTTAAAAGACAAAAAATAAAATAAAATAAAAAATAAAGCAAAAAATTAAATTATATAAACTTATAAATTATATTAAAAACAAAGGTTTAAAAAAAGCATTATAAACAATGAGCTGAAGCTACAGATCCAGGTGAACAGACTGTGAAATCTAACGCAATTTGATTAGGAAGACTTGGGGAGAACATATATCAGGAAATTCAAATTTTTCATTAAGGGCTAGGATACAATGTCTGAAATGAAGAATACATTGAATAGAATAAACAGTAGGTTGAATGAAGCAGAGAATTGAATCAGTTATTTGGAAGACAAGATAGAAGATAACACCCAATCAGAGCAGGAAAAGAAAAAAAGAATTTTAAAAAATGAGGATAGTTTAAAGGACCTTTGGAACAACGAGAAGCGTAACAATATCCACATCATAGGGGCACCAGAAGGAGAAGAGAGAGCCCCCTTATAACCATCCCTTTGACCTCTATATCTGATAAATGGCTTGCCTCCATTTCATTTAGCTCTTTTTTCCCCAGAGATTACTCCTGTTCTTTCATATATTTGGAGTCCATTTCTTTGTCTCCCCATTTTTGCTGCCTCTTTGTGCTTGTTTCTATGTATTAAATAGATCTGCTCTGACTTACAGACTTCATGGGGTGGCCTTACGTAATAGGTGTCTTTTGGGGTCCAGTGGTGCAGTGTCCCTGATCACCTGAGCTGAGTGCCCCAGCAATGATCTTGTAGTAATTGAGTCCTAATTGCTATTGGCCCATATGTGCATGGGATCAGCCCTCAGATTGGCTGACTGTGAGACTCAACCCTGACCAGTGCATGTGAGCTGCTGACCACGCAAAGCGGAGTTTGCCTCAGCAGCGTTCGGTGCCTGCTGATATCTCCCTTTGGATGTGCAGTGTGTGAAGCTTATTGGATCCTTGTCTGATGTTGTTTGAAGTTGGACACTGGGTGTGTTGACACTGCCTGTGCCTGGCCCTCAGCAACCTGTTTTGAGCTATCAGTGATCCACAGTTTGTGGCTGCCTCTGCTGGGCCTGGGTGCATGCAGGAACGACCAAGCTGTGAACTAAGGCTGGTTTTTACCAGCAGTGGGCCTGGGGGCATACCAGCAAAAGTCGCAAGCCACCCCGAGCTCTGCCTTCACCTGCCTCAGCTTGCCTGTTAGGCTCAGTACCTGGAAGAGCCTCTGGCTGTACTCCAGCAGGGTATGAGCTCCACAGGGTAAGAGAGAGCCTGAAGGGTGGGGCTGCTGCTTTTCCCCAGGCTGTTGCTGGTGGAAGGGAGGGTTCCACCCAAGATAAATGGCATCCATGGCGTGGGAGAATAACTCAGCAGAGGGATTCCAGTGGTTGTCCCTTCAGCTCCCTCTCTCAAGCCACAAACCACAGATTCTCTTCACAAGACTCTAGTCCACTCTGCCCTCCCTCTGCCAGAACCCAGGGCAAGTGGCTGCAAACAAAATTTTGTGTGTTAGCCCCCTCAGAGGGTGCAGATGTCGCTAGCAGACAGAAAGTTTGCTGCTTTTCACAGCCTGATGCTTTGTGGGGGCCTCTTTTTGGCTATGGTGCTCTGGGTTGGAGAGCCTGGTTTGGGGCTCCGGTCCCACGCTTCTGGGGGCAATCCCAGGCAGCCAAGGTATTCCTCTGGAACCTTGGTTGCTGCCAGTGGGAGCGGAGCCGGCCCTTGTCATGGACTCTGCCCTACCTCCCAGTCTTGATGTGGTTTCTCTTGTAAATCCTTAGTTACAAGACTCCTCTTCAGCTAGTCTTTGGTTGGTTATTCAGGATGGTTGTTCTCTAATTGAGTTGTAATTTCTGTTTGGTCCTGAGAGGAAGCGAATGTAGCTTTCACCTACTCCGCTGCAATCTTGGGTCTCCTCCTATTGATTTCTGTACTTGGGAACCAGATACTTGCTACAGGAGACGGAGTCTGAAAAGGAAAAACATTAAGCTAAGTTTTGCTTAAGTATGTCCCCATGGTAAATATTTAAATTAGAGCGCAAGAAAGTCTTATAAGCCAAGTGGTGAAGCCTCCCCTGACCTGGACTGTGCCGGTCCACCCTTACGAAAAAGGGCAGGTCCCCAAGGCAGCCCTCTCTTGCACTGGCTGGCTGAACTGCTGTGTCAGCAGCACCGTGCATCATCGGCCGACCTGGAAAGGCTCCAGCTGCCTTCCCCTTACACTTTCTCTGTACCTCTCGCTTTAAAAGAGCTTTCATCAACATCATCCCAAACATCTTTTGTTTTCCCAGCTGGATAAGGCTTTCTTTCTGTTTGCATCCCATCTCTAGCTAACTAAGTTCTTTTGCCCTTACGAACTGCAGCCATGAATCAGAGGGAATCATCACCTGTAAACTCTAAAGTGAATCCGAGCGCTTTGGGATTCCACATCTCATGTATCTTCTTGGAGCTGCCATATTTAGTTACATTTCCTGTCCACTGTTGGTGGTCATTATCTTCCTCTCTTTCCATCCTGCATATTAGAGACAGCATGTGAAGATCCTCCCAGCAATATTTTCTTCTAAGATTTAGTTCCAATACAGCATAATCCTCTCTGCTTGGTGGGTTTTCTCAATTCCTCTGTCAGGCTGGGCTGAGATACATGTCTGGCCTATGGTTGAAGTTATTTACTACACAAAATCATCTCTAGTACTTGGGTTTTCCCCAAATTCCCTGCAAATGGTTTTACAATAAATCTAGAAAAGAAAATCAGAGGGTTTTATTTTTTTTATTTGTTTGCTTTAAGGATTGACACTCATCTTTGCTCACACAGCATTCTTGGCTGATGCTGTCTCCATATATTTTAATCCTCATCATCCAAAGCTACACGAAACATTTAAAAGTTATCTGTTTTTATTCTTCTGCTCCCAGGGAGGAGACTCTGCTTTGATTTGAAGCATTGTAAAAACACAAAACCCCACTATTTCACTTAAGAGCCCCGGTACTTCGGGAATACTTCCTTACAATGATTTCTGATGCCCGCTACTTATTTTGGAGTATGGTAGAAATGGTGAATAAATTGTCATTTTCTGGGCCACATAACGTGCAGTGAGGAAAATATTTTCTAGATAAGCTGCTTCCAAACTGGGTAGCTACTGAATTTCAACGCAGCTCATCCAGTGCACGTAGCCTTTAATACGGTGCCCCATACTCTGCCTGTCACTTATTTCTTCTTTTTAATTTTGAAAACTCTAATGCCCAAATCACAAATGGAAGAAATCCAGGGAATTGAGCATGGTTCAAGCTGAGCCCATGCAACATTGTTAGTATTAATACATAATTTGCTGTTTAAAAGATTTTAAATATCCATGTAAATGAGTCTTGAATGAGATTGAAAATCCTCCTTGGGCCAATGAATACTTCTCTGGATTTCTATTCTCAAATAAATTTTCGAGGTGTCAACAAGTCACTTTCAAAAGCTAAATTTATTGTGTCAAGCTAAAAGCAGTGACTCTGATTTTGTGAGAAAGACTTCCATTACTCTCCCAGGTAATTTCTGAGCAACAGGAAGGGAAGAGAAAAGAAAAAAAAAAGAAAGAAAATTGGTACCATCCTGCCCCTTGAAAGCTTGGGCTCCCATGCCAGTGAACTGAAAGAAAAATTGCCAACATGACAATGAAAATTCCTTGAATGTTCAAGTACCTAGTGGACATGCAGTTTTCACACAGATTAGTAAACTAAAGCCTTGAGAAGTGACATGATTAGATGGGACTATATAGCTTGTAAGTGGTAAGACTCAAATTTCCAATCTCTTAACAGTGGCTGAGATACAACCACTAGCAGGTATAGCAGCACCCCTGCTGCCCTAACTCCTCCAACCTTGGCCTTGAGACTAACTCTGTCAGCAAGCCTTACAATCATAATCCTTCAACTGAAGGTTAGCCCCAGACATGGCAACCTCTGGGACATAGCTGCTTGCTCCATCTTGGCAGTGGCTGATTTTCAGACTGATTTGTCAGTGCCTGTAACATACTAAGTATTTTAAACATCGCTCTTACTCTTATTGTAAAACTTTGCTTTATCTGCTATGCTGGCATGTAAGCACAGAAAATTAGTGAGTCTACGAATCTCAGATCTTAGGATTCTTGACCTTTTGAAGAACCCAGACATTCTGAACCTATGTGAACTGCTTTTTACATACTTCGGCCTTTGTTTGGGGGTTAGTACTCATTATAGGCTAATTGTGTCACATCTCCACCCCCCAAATTCATAGGTTGAAGTCCTAAGCCCCAACACGTCAGAATGTGATATATGCGTGGATAGGGTCTTTAAAGAGGTAATTAAGTTAAAATGAATTCCATAGGGTAGGCCCTACGCAATAAAAGTGGTGTCCTTGTAGGAGGAGGAAATTTTAACATAGACATGTACAAACAGAAGGCCATGTAAAGACACAGGAAGAACACGGCCGTCTACAATTCAAGGAGAGAGGCCGCAGAAGAAACCAACCCTGCCGACACCGTGATCTTATGTTTCCATCCTCCAGAACTGTCAGACAATAAGTTTTTGTTGTTGAAGCGACCCGGTCTGTGGCACTTTGTCATAGCAACTATAGAAAACTAATACAGTACCTCTTCCTGACCTTGTCATTAATTCATGCCAGTATTGCTCTTTTGCCAAATAGCATTGGGTTTAGGGTGACCACACATGCTAACTTGCCAGGATTTTTCTAGTTTATGCTGCTGTCCTGGCATAATATTTGCAGTACCCTCTCCCCTTTTCTGTCAAAAGGATCCCAGTTTGGACAATAAATTACATGGTCACCCAAAATTTAACTCCAATATTGTAATTATCTCTCATATTCCCAGTCTCTTCCCTGTCAATTACTTGTCACGTTTTTCTTTAAACCCTGATAGCTGTGTTCCCTGGACACCCTGAAATAGTCCAGTTCATGACATGGTCCACCAAGCAATGGTCTTAGTCAGTGGATACACACTGAGTAGTTTCTATGGGCAGTTGTACAGAATGAATATCTATTCCTTCTCCTGAGGAATGGTGACCCAAGATGAAACACACATAAATCAGAGTCATCCGATGTCATCTTATTTCTGCCTTACACAAAACATTATTTTGTATTCTAGGAATTTTTGGGAAATGTTCTTAAATCCTGTTTAATCTCCCCAACCAGTGAATTTATGGCAGGTTTCAGAATACAATTAATGTACACTTCTATCCCATCCCATCTTGCAGCTGGCTGTGGCAATATAGTGCTTTTTGGCATGCTGACAGGAGAAGGAGAGAAGAGATCCCTGTTTTTGAGGAAAATGTTAGTGATAAATGAGTTGGCAGTGCTTCAAATGGCACTGGGAAGCTAGTTCATGGTGCTACGTATGTGGCCCAAGCCAAACGTCTCCACTGGATCATGGCGGTAAATACCCTCTCTTCCTTGCCTCCCACATGAAATTAAAATAACAACAACAACAAAATTGCATTAGCAGCTTAAGAAGTCATTCATCTATCAGGTCAAAACAAGCATCACATATAAAGTTCGAAGAGTCTGAAAGAATCAAGAAGGACCAGGACAAGAAGACATAAAATTCATTTTTTGTTTTGTTTTTTTTTTACAGTGCATGAGGTACAGGGCGGTAGACAGGGTTCAGGAGCCTGTATTCTAAATCAGGTTGAAGATTTCTCAACAGCAACATTTTTCTAGAGGAAAACCAGGTCTACTTGGCTAATGAGGATAAAACCCAAGACTGAGTCCCCTGAGGTCCATTTCTAAATAGTTCGTATGAACTTAAATGCATCAACGTACCTTGTTGGCCCTCAGTGTCACTGTCAGTACAGGGGGCACAATGGCACTCAAGGCCCATTTAACTGTGTGTGGGAGTAGTGCAGGTGCCAGTGAGAGCCGCCGTGCACACAGGTCTTGGACAGCTCTGCATATGCACGTTGTTGATTCTCCTGGCTAGTTCCCCACTGACAATATTTTCTTCATCTGTCCACATATGGATTTGGAAAACTGTTCTTTTGAAATTGGGATTGGTGTTTCTAGCCCCAGGAGATAATTTATGTAATTATGATGAGGGAATGAACAGAGCACAGGATGGTTTCCAGTCTTTATGTCCTGTATTTTGTCAAGAGACATTCTGGCAAGCTTGCCTTTTATAACATCTCTATTAGAGAATCGAAGAAGCCCGTTTCTTCGTGCTCCAAACACATTTGAAAGGAAACGCTGTAATTGGACATCATCGCAGTCCATCATAGTGGGTATAAAGGAGGGAGGCTGGCCATTAGAATGGGAGAAGGAATGGGGAATGACCAGAGCATGTTTGTGGCCAAAGCTTTTTGTCTATACTGTCCAAGTCTTGATGAGATGTGTATGGTGTTAGGGGAGCAATTCTCAGATCTCTGTTTAGAATTCAAAAACCTTTCAGAGTACCATTAGAGGTCTGAAAAATACAGTCAACTACTTTATTACTTAATTTTACTGAGATTTAGAAAAAAGAAAAAGAAAAGAAATAGGGATGACTTGACTGAAAAAGTTCTTTACATTTATATATGTTCTTAGAGCTCTATATCTTTCACTCACAGATTCATAAAACAATCAAACAAATAAGTAAACAAAACAACCAAAAAGAAAATTAAAAATCTACTTCTATCTTTGAAGAACTGGCAGGAAGAAAAGTCTTTACCATTTTTTCCCCCCCGAGCATACCACTTTGAGATTGTCAATTCAGAAACCCAGAAATCTCACTTTCATAAAGGTCCATGAGTGGGCCCTATTCAAACCCCATTTGGCTTTAGGAAGGAATGTCCAGTTTGCAACGGGAGTCCATTTTATTTCTTCAATCAATGAAAAGCTTATACCCTGTAAGAGCCTTTAACCCACAAGCCATAGCAGTTTGGCATTATGATAGACACGCCACAACTTCCCCCAGTGCTGTCAGCGGGCATCTATTTCCCACTCTGTTATCCTTAAGATGGACCACTAGGCTCTGCCTGCTATGCTTCCATCTGGGTCTCTTGAGGTCCCTGGGGTTTCCATGTCCCCAGGCGGGTTGGGGAGGCATTCTTATCTTTTTCCTTGCTGAATATGTTCTGCTTTGTCTTGAATTGTTTTGGAAATGAACTGATGGTGTAAGTGACGCTGATAATAGCTCCAGTCTGCTTTAAAATTGTATCCTGTCCCTTTCTCACTGGTCTGAGGCCCCCTTGGTTCTCCATGACTGCCCTGGAATGGGATTGATTTGTTCTTCTTTTGGACTTGGTTTTAGCACCCTCTTCCCAGTGCAACCATGAGAAACACAATGAAAGGCTCTGGGACAATAGAATTACCTCTTTTGGCCAAAGAAAGGAGATATAAACTGCCTTTGAACCCCAGGGATAGAGTAATGGTGCCCTGAGCGGGGTATGTTGATAGTGCAAGGAGACTGTTAAGAGGGAAACTCAGGAAGCTGGCACTTAAATCCTTCAGGTCACTCTCTGGGGACCTCCACAGTTTCTGAGTAAAAGCTGATTGTTTAGAAATCTGGGAAGATGATATAAAAAGCTCGTGTCACTTCAATGCTGAAGGAGCAATGGCTTCTGACTGTGGGAGGCAACACGAGGTCCCTTGCACAGAGCAGCAGAAGCAGCAAGAGGAGAAGCAACTACAGAGGGAACAATGGGCAGCTGCCAAGAAGCAGAAACGCCTGAGGCACCCAGGACCCACAGAATGGGAACAAGACTGAGTATTTTGAAATTCCGAACTGAAATCCTATTCTACTGTGATTGCCCCAAAATTGATGAGCAGGAAAATAAGAGTCATAACCAGGATAGTTTTATTTGATTTAATATCTGTGAAGGCACTTTGAGACATTCAGGTGTTACATTTATATATGTGTATGTGTGTGTATCTGTATACACATAGTATATGTATTTACAATACATATAGTACATATATTAATTACATTAAACACAATTAATAAGGTTTATTTTGTAAAATTCTGAAGAAAAAAAGATTTTAGCATAAGGCTGACTTTCTTCAGGTCTTCTTAGATTAATCTCATCCAATTTCCTGCATGCAATAGGAATCAATTAGTTTGTGGTTTGCTCCTTAGTTCAACCTAACACTTAATGGTAATTGACAATTTTGATTGTATTTATTACTCCCGTTTGAGGCCCCTCAGCAATACCATGGTCTCTGGTGTGCAATGAAAGGAGTTACATACAACGAGGCTACAGTGCAGCTTGGCTTCACCCTTTAAAGACAGTACCCCACTCTCCTATCAGTTTCCAGTGTATCTTTCAGGCACTTGTTCTTCCTCATCCCAATGATTTCACTCACGTATTCATTCATTTCATATCTCTTTATAGAGCACCTAAGAGCTACACACTTGATTTGGTACTGGGGTCATCATAAATACTGATGGACCCAATTATTCTCCTGTCCATGTGCTCAGTCCAAGTCTGTGCTAGTACCACGCCTATAAGCCAGCCCACCTGTTTTATCCCAACTGTTTTTCACAGTTCATAGGCTCAATGAAGACTGTGGCTGGCTCTGCCAACACTGCGTGCACCTAGGCAGGTCATGGATTATTGATGCTTAGTGGTTGTTGTTAGATTATTCTCTGGACTTTGTGATAATCTAAGTCATTTTTCTAAATTGAGAAAAATACTTTGTAAACTTTCACACATGTCGGTTATATTTATAGTCAAATAGATTGTAAAGTGCCTTGAGCATAGGTAAGTAAGGAATTCTTTTAATGCTTCCAACACTTAGTATAAGACTTTGGATATTTAATATATGCTGCTTAATTGAATAGATATGTAGAAGAACGCACCTCATACATAATGTCTGTGAACCTGTGGTTTAAAAGCTCCATTTGAACATGAGTTTCTTTTTTCCTTGAGAAGCCAAGAAACTTGCATTAGCACCATTCTGACTCAATTAGAGGCTCAAATCAAGAAAAGAAAAATATGTTGGAGCTAATTAACGTAATTCTTTCTTGTACCTCGCTTCAGATGCCGAATTCCATGAGATCAAATGTAACGGGGGAGGTCTGCAAAAACGGTGTCATGATTCTACTGTGTCCTAACAGTTCATAGACTATCCTGCTCCAAAATCCCGAAGTATCTCTTATTTCTTGGAATAGATCTACAATCGAGTCCCTGCAACGCACTCCTGGATCATTACTCTTCTATGCCTGAAATTTTTGAATGTAAGGGTTTCCTAGAAACAGAGAATTAAAGTGGAAGCTGAGACATCACCTGTAGTTAGCAGCTCCAGAAACCTAGATGGAAGTATAATTATTGATATCACTGTATATTACGGCTCTCCAGAGAAGCAGCACCAATAGGATGTGTAGCTACAGATACAGGTGTAGATAGGGGTATGGACAGATACAGGTACCATATAGATACAGATACAGATAGACATAGGAGGTTTGTTGTAAGCAGTTGACTCACGTGATTAGAAAGGGATGAACCCAAATCTACAGAGTGGAACAGCAGCCTGGAGACTCGGAAGAGCCAAAGGTACAGATGAAGACCTAAGGGAATCTACTGGCTAATCCGCTCTTGCTAGGGGAAGCCCAACTTTCGTTCTATTCAGGTCTTCAACTGATTGGATAAGACCCGCTCACAGTATGGAAGGTAGTCTGCTCACTTAAATTTCACCAATGTAAGTGTCGATCTTATCCAAAAACACCCTCCAAGTTGACCCATACCAAGTAACCGTCACACACTACATAGTCTCAGACAAGAAGAGAGCCCCCAGAGAAAAGCAAGTGTCAGCCAGAGGTGGCTCTGGTACCCAGCTCATTTCCATAGGTATCCAGAGTGAAGAGGGAGAGCGGGATATGGAGACAGAACGAATGTGTGCAAGTCTGCATGTGCTCAATGCCACTGTGAGGTGCTCAGCATTTGGGGACACCCTCAGCTTCAACCCTGGGACAGACTTGGAAACCAGTTATAAAGGCCAAGCCCAAATCTCATAGCTTGTTTCTGACCAAGTAAGAGAACGAGCCTGCATTCAACCACTGCTCTCTTCCTGGATTCCCAAGGAGTTGATAAGGATGTTAGGCAGCGCTCTCTGTTTAAGGCAGCCTCGGTGAAACCTTGATGACGATCACCTCAGGTCACCTTTGCAGTAGCCCAGAGGAAATATTCAATTTAAGCAAATGTATCAGACATGGGTTTTCCTTTATCAACCCACGCTGACTGACCTTTAATGAATTAGAGAGAAATCCATTCCACATTGCCTGGATAAAGATGTAAGACTGATGCATAAATCTTGACTTTAAGATGAGGTAAATTCAAACCAGAGTTAGGAGCTCATGCCTTTTGAGGCCATAACAAGGGTATTAGTAACTCACAGTTACATAATTATTTGAGTCTGTTTATATCTCCAGAACCCTAAATTCCATTTCTTTAGCTCCCATGGTATCAACTCAGACACTCCAAGCTGGGAGTATTGGTGAAACCCACTCCCTCCCATCATGGTCCTGTTTAGAGTTCTTCACTGCAGTTCTTGGTTAGACGGAAGTCTGTGGCTTCCTTTGTCCTTTTGTTTATTTGTGTTCATTTGGTGGAAGAATAACTCATTCATCCCTTGCTGAGCCAGTCTGATTGAAAAAAGAAATTCAGAACTTGTTTTCAGTCTGTTTCTTTTAAAACTGTCCCCTTCATCCCAATTTTGCTCTCAAGAGATATGACCATTGTGGAAATTAAATTATAATTAGGGTCAAGGACTTTGAAATAATGACCCCCAGACTGACCCCTCTGTCTGTACTCTTAAGTGTCTCCTGTCGGTGCACCCAGTGTTGGGTTCTGGGCCATTTTAAACCTGTTTCCAGAACTGCCACCTGACACTTAACCGTCACACAATGCTTGGCCTTAGTAAATGCATCTGTTATATAGTACGGCTCTAAATGCTTTCCTGAAACCCAGATAAATTATGTCTGCTGATTTTGTAATATAGCCCAAGAATTCAATTTAGGTGAATTTATCAGACATGGCCTTCCCTTTATCAATCCATGCTGACTGACCTTTAATAAATTAGAGATAAATCCATTCCGTATTGGTCGTTGTAACATCTGAGTGGAAGAGTAATCGGCACCGGATCTACAAACATGCCCTGCCTAATTTCCTGCCCTTAATGTGCTCCAGTCTGTGACAGGGCGCAGGGAGGCTCATTCGAATTGCTTCAGACCCCTGAAGAGTCAAGTGGGATGTGAAGTTGAAGGAAACGTAAGGTTCTTTATGCTGAAGAGGTGTAGGGAGGAGCGCAAGGTTTAGCCATCTGGATGGGCTTTGCAAGGCTCGGCTGCTAGGAAAAAAGCTTATGTGGTTTCAAGGAAGTTCTTTCTCACCTCCGGGCCTCAGTTTCTTCAGCTGTAAAGTGAAGTTGCTGGGAGAGGCAATCTCTAAGTTCCCTTTCACCTTTAATAACCTTCAGCTACAGGGAAACAAAGCAGGGAACAATTATTTGTATTCCAAGGTCAAATGAGACTGGCATTAAGACTAGCCTAATGCTCGGCTGGGATCCTGAGTTTAGTCAAACTAACGGGGCCAGGATGAAATTGATCCAGTGCTGAAGATCAGAGGGAGTCAGAAGTGAGTGACCTGAGAGTTCTGTGTTATCCCAGAAGCCTTATTAGAGGTGTTCTCTGTAATTCTTCTCCTCGTAATGATCTATTTGAATTTCAATGTAATTAAGACATTAACATCTTCTGAGTTAAAGGAAAACTTAACCCAACTTATATGAGAATTTGGCAAGGTGATCAAAAAGAAAGTTTGAATCGACCTATCATGGAATAACTTTTTAATGATACAATAGTAAATCCCAACTCACGCACAAAGTCTGAGATTCATAATCCCATTCACAAATGAGAGAGGATCTGAAATGTCCTGCCATCTGTTTAACTTTGTGTAATACAACATTTTGCAAATTTATCTGACATGAGGACCCATTTTGTTTGCTTGCTTGTGTTTTCTTTTTCTAATGCAATGACTATTCAAAGCACTCGGAACTAATTTTCCATAGAGCACACTTTGGAAAATGCCTATCTAAACTTTCCAGGGATCCTCCTGTCTGCCATGTGCTCCAGTCTTTAAGGCTAGTGCCACTCTTTCTTCCTTTGGAGAAGTGTTCATCTCGGAAGTGATCTTCAAGTTGTATTCATCCTCAAGTCCTAAGAAGAGATGTTTTCCAATTTGGCTGCACACTGCTATCTTGGTGAGGTTTATAAAACGTGCCAAATGCAAAAATCCTTGCTTAAGCTAGTTTTGAGTTACCCCTGGAAGGTTTTGATAGAGAGGAGCAAAAGTCAGTTTACAGTTGTTTATAAGGAAAATAATATGATCAATAAATAGTAACACAAGAATGAACTGTGTCACGTACTCACAACTGTAAACCTGCTTTTGTCACACCCTGTATTTAAAGATATATACTTAGCACATAAATAGATAGGTAAATATTTGTTTATTTTAAGATCTTTGGTTCTTTAAAAGTATCTCATAGGCCCAACTCCTGTGGGGAAGAAAAAGGCAGCAGGAACTTTCCTGGTTGAATCGATGCCATGTAGAGGAGCACTGGGTGCACTGGGTTTTCAACTCACTCGGTAGTAGAAGTTCTGGACAAGCTCTCGGGGCAGCAGGCTGGGTGCTGCAGTAAGGCTGAGACACGGAGCCGTGCGTTGAGAAGGTGGCAGTCTTTGCTGGTCCTGGTATCCGCAATAATTGCTAACAGACCACATCGCTCTCTCCTCACTTTTTTCACCCCATACCCCAATTCCTAGCATGCTAACAGCATACTTTATTTCTGAGTTATTAAAAATTACATCTTGCTTATATTGATTCTTGACAGTTGCCAGCTGACCTCTAATTGTTTCCAGGTCTGGGGTTTCAAATTTACTGATTTCCCTTTTGATATTTTAATCATTCTTCTATCTCCTCATTCCCTTCCTTGCTGATTGAGCTTGTCTTCAGAATTTCTCAAAGCAGCTGTGGGACTCTAGCTCCATTTTTCTTACTAAATGTTTCTTTACTTTCTGACCAGAGATCACCAACCATGTGGAAGGGCATTGCAATCCTGCACGTCCCTGATCTGCTTTGAACAGCTGTTGTTCACAGAGGAAGAAGAGGCCCATGAACTCCCTTGGGACACAATTTATGGGTGCAGCTCTCTCTCCCTTGTTCTCAGGTGATGCTTGGATAATAGTAAGAACTTAGCATTGAATCCTACAGGTAATAGGATAAAATAATAGAATATAGACAACATGTATGAATGCAACAAAGTTACCCTGAGAAACTTGGGAAAGGCAAAATTGGGACTGATGTGTGGCCAAGTGAACCCGGCTCAGGCAAACTGTGAGATGAGAGGTCAGAGAATTTGTTCATTTGTTTAGCGTGGTAGCCTCAGTTCCTGGGACAGCCTGAGGCTCCTAGTAGGCACTGAATAAATATTTGGTGAGCTGGGTATGGGCTTTCTTCCTCCTTTTCATGATTCTGACCAACAGAGTTTGGAACAAATTTAGCAAGTAAAATCTAACAAGAAACCTCCACACTTTTCCCAAATGACTTTCCCACTCTTACCACCATAGTGGTTCCTCTTTGTGGCCCAAGAAAATATTCTAGAAATGATATCATAACACCTCCTTTTTTTAGAATTCATGGCCTGAATATTCAGATCCATAGACTGTTTGAATCTTTAGAATCCACTGCACTCTGTGCTTTAATTTCGCAGTGGCCTCGCAGAGAGCTCAAAAGTGAAGTGATTTTTCCCAGGGGAGTCCTGGGCTGTGCAGAGCACTGGGTGGGCACTTCGTCCATGGAATGCACATTCATTGTAAGCATACCTCCTGCTAATCCCAGTTCTGGTCACAGGCAAACAGAGGGAAACATGACTATTTCATGGCTTGCATTATCTTTTAAGCCCTGGTTCAACCAACTCGGTTAACCAAAATTTAACAGTTTGGGTTTTTTTCCCGAGTTACAGAAGTTAATATACTCTCTTCTCAGAATATTGCAGGAAGGGTAAAAAGAAAATGCAGAGAGTAGTTTATTTGCCTCCGTGAGAAGAACCCTTCCATCAGACCATACTTTCCTCACAGTCATGGAACATTTCTTATATAATTTGGTGTTTCTAGCACCTAGCCCCTATCACAATTCTTTGCACAAATAAGCGACTCAAGAAATATTATAGAATGTGATAACTATTGATTGGCAATACTGTGGCTTTGTCAGCCAGGGTTGTGCACACGGCTGACTCCAGGCATTAACGTGGGCAGGTTTGTCTGGCTGGTCTATAACAATCAGGCCCTTTGCAGTCTATGTGGGTAAAAGGGTCTATTGGAAGGTGCCTCAATCCTGGAGAGTGGGGTAGGGATACAGGATATGAGGAAATGACATTGGAAGTTTTTCAAATCAACCCTGTGAGGAGAGAGGGGGTAGAGGCAAGAGTTGAAGGAACCGCTTCCCTAACTCAGTGGCTAGGTTTGGTTTCCCAGAAACTGACCGTGAGATTCAGGAGCAAGTGGTTTATTTAAGTGGTGAAATTAACACAAATTGAAGAGCAGGGAAGTGATCCAGGGAAGGAAGACAGCCAATAAAAGATAGGATGTTATGCTGACTAGCACAGTAGATAACTTGGACTTAATTCTGCAGAGAAAGTCTGGGCTCCAGTGTAAAACTCAAGCCACAGGATTATTCCATATGGAGGGTAAAGAGGAATAAACCTTGCCTGAGGGACGTTGGTTGAGGGTGGCTGTTAGTTTCCTGGCACCTCTGGCCTACCACACACGAGGGCAGAGTAGGCTTTTCTAGTTCAAAAAAAGAAAAAAAAAAGAAGTCCCCCAAGCACTGGTAGCCGGAAGTTAGCTGGAGCAGAGTAAAAGATTTGAGGGACACATCAGGGGACATTGATGGTACCGGCTGTGCTTAGTTTCACATGAGGGTGACAAGCAGCTCTTTTCAGAATACGACAGAAAGGGTAGCAGGACATGGCAGGGGAACATGTAGCTTTGAGACTTCTCTGGCCTCATGGCAGAGAATGCGTTACCTCTTTAAAGCACTGAGGTTTCGAATTTGAGGGCTCTAGGAAGTTGTCACAGGGGCTCTGGGAATACCGGGTGATTTACAGGCACCTGCGTCAGCATCGACATCAGCAAGGGGGTGCCAGAGAAGGACAGATGGGTCTTTTTGACATGGTGTCAACCACTCCTGGGGAGTCCCAGATTTAACTGGGGGAAGTTTTTCAAGTGGATCTTATATTACACCAATGGGAGCATAACTCGTAAAGTTAGAGTTGTTATTAAAGTGACTTAATTAGTACACATAGACTAGTAAGACCCAGGAAAACTCCAAATATTAGTGTAAATGGAGTAGAAGGTGAGGAAATGAACATGATACCTTATAGGGGTTCCATATTCTCCATGTCTCCTCTTCCCACTGCGGTCCGAGACCAGGCGCAAGACCAGGACTTGGAGAAGAATGTTGACTAGATTGGCTCTTTGGTGTCTAACCGTTCACTCATCTCTATGAGATCTGCCATGTGACTTTCCTATTTTCCCTCTAAAGGAGGAGTATATTTCCCTGCTCCTTGACTTTAGGTTGGGCCATATGACTGACTTGCATTGGCCATTGGGATTTGAAAGGCAGTGACACAAACAGAGGCTTAAAATGTGTACTTGGTTTGCCCTCATGAGCTTCTTCCACCTGCCCTGAGGGCCGGCCTCAGGCAGCCGCTCGTCTCAGTATGAAAAAGGAAACGTGGGCCATAGTGAGGCATAACTGCCTCCAACCCAGAGCCTGGAATCAACCCAGCAAACACATACCCCAAAGCACAGCCACTCAGCTAGCTGATCTCAGATTAAATTAGCCAAAACATAGTCCACCTACTGACCCATGAGGTCCTGAGATTTTTGAGGTTATTATTCAGCATTAATTCACTGCTGCAGACGCAACACATGTGAACACATTTTGAAAAATGCCTGGAGAAAGGAGAATTTTGGGCAATGTGGCTGTTTAGGGTAACCACACTTTACTACCCCAAATCTTCAAGCACATGATTATCAGAGGCTTTGTGAGGAAGCAAAAGTTGGAAAGAAGTTCAAATGAACCAGTAATATGGGTAGAGGTGGGCCTGAAAGTTGAAGGGAGGCAACGGGGCTTTGCAACACCAAAAGCAATCAAAATAAACAGTTGTGAGATCAGGAAAAGGCAATCCCCAACTCAGGGGTCCACTGCCGGCCGCCTCAGCTTTGCTACATTTAATCTATCACATTAACACAGCTTTTGGAGTTACAATCCCCTGAAAGGATTTGGACTCCATTTCTACTGCAGTTGCCAGGGCCTAAAACTGTCAATTAGAAAATCATTTACCCAAGTAAACCCCTCCCCTTCACTGGCCCTCAGGTGAAAGTTACTACTCCAACCTTCATTTTGGTCCTTTCTTTACATGCAGGTCCAAACTGTCCAAATTTGCTTCACCACCCAAATCACATTCCCAGAGTGTGTTGCAAAAAGGAATGCATGTTGAAACAGTTTGCAACTCTGCTTTGTCTCTGAGAAGGTGTGACGCAGAGGTTTGGTTTGGCATGGAGTTGGGCAACCCTTTTCCGTGAGTGTTTTTCTTGACTTTTTTTTTTTTTACACTCCCTTAGTTCTAGTTTTTTATTAATTGAGTACAGTAAGTTGAAATGACCTTCCTAGTTCCCTAGTCACATTACCTTCAGGCTTCTTATGGAAAAGTCATTTGTAAACATGGTCCCTTCCAGTCTGGGATGCAGAGGACAGTAAGCTTTTCCTTGCACCACTTCTGTGAAATGTGCCAACCCCAGGGACAAGGGAAGCTAACGTTTCCCAAGTGCCTATGCTTGCGCTCTCTCATCTAATCGCACAGCCTTCCCGAGAGGAGGGACCATTAGCTCTGCTTCACAGAAGGGAAAACAGGTTAGAGAGCTGACATGACCGAGCGAGATTCGAACACAGCCTGTCTTATCTCAAAGCCAGCTACTTCCTTTACACGGTCTGCGTGGAGAGAGGAAGATTCTATAGGAAAAGATGCTGAGGTCTGCTCCCGGGCATCCTGTGAAGGCTCTGTACCTCTAGATCTGTTTTGCATGGCCAACTCAGCAGTTGTTTTTTGTTGTCTGAACACGATTGCTATATTAAACTTTAGAGGTATCATATATCGTGCTGTACCTGCTGATCTGCTTGCTCCTGCTCCTGCCTCCCTCGTGAACATTGTCCACAAAGTGACACGGCAGCCAGCAGGGCGTTTTTAAAGTGTAAATCACACTGCATACATGTAAAACCTTCCAAGATGTTCCCATCTCACTTTGGGTCATACCCAAAGTCCAGGTCTTGGCCAACCAGGTTCTACACCATCCGGCCCTTGCTAGCCCCCGACCTCACCCTGCAACCCTGGCCCATCGCTTATTCATCAGGCACTGGTGGCTCTGTAGGGACACTTCTCTTTCTAGAGCATGCCAGCTTTTTCTTGGCTCAGGGTTTTTACAGATGCTGCTTCTTCTGTCCAGAATATTGTTACCCCAGACCTTTGCTCAGGTGGTTTTTTTCAGTTCATGCACCTCCCGTCCACCGCCATGGCTAATGTAGACATTCCTGCTTGCTCTGTCCTAGTCACTCTCAAGCTCATGATACACTTTAATTTCTTTTAGCGCCCACATCACTCTGAATTTATCAGGTTTATTAATTTACTTGGGTACTTTCATAGCATCTCTCTCTTCTCACCAGAGTATGAGCTCTTTGACAAAATGCAGATCTTTGTTAAACTTGCTCATGACTAGTCAGTGTTAATGTTAACTAGGCATACACTAGTTTATATTAAACATCAGTGCACATAAACTTCAGTGCTTGGAGCATGGAGGGTACTCATAAAAATTTGTCAAGTAAAAGGGAATATTTTAATGTGCTTTGTACTTAGCTTATTCTGTATCGTTTATTTTAATATTAAAGCTTATCCAAATATCCTTTGAGTTGGACACATGATAATCACAATTTTTAAACTATTAAGGGGAATATGGGTACATGTGAAAGCCTGGAGCAACTAGATAGCTTCGCAAGGGCTCAAACTCTGTTGCCTTGTGCCTTATCATGGCCCTGCGCCTAGCACAGTGCCTGGCATACACATAGTGAGAGAAAGAGGAAGAAGTTCAAAGACAAATGAAGTTCTCCGTAGTTTCTATATATATTCCAGGAATATATCATTTGAGGAAAAAATGAAAGGAGTATATAAATAAAAATGAATGTGAGCAATATCCCTCTTTTATCTTTCTTCCCTCTTTGTGGTTCTCTCTCTGCTATTTCATGATGAAGTTGAGGTAAGTAAGGTGATGCTAGAGCAGGGAAATGCCTGGAAGCCAAGACAATGCCACAGTGGAAGCCAAGGACAGGAAGCCCGGAGCAGCCCTCTTTGCTCTGCCTCTAATCTAGGGCAAAGCTAAAGAAGCAAGAGGGCTCCTTGGGAACCTCACGTGGTAGGAAACCAGAGACAGATACGGAAATGAAGTTCCCATCCGGTGTGGATTTTCCTGGAATGTTGCTAAATACATAGTTTCTGAAGCCTGGTGGGGGAGTTGGATATCACATGGGAATTTAGATTTCGATGATCTTAACTACAGTTGCCCACCACTGTCCATGGGCAAAAATGGTACTTAAAAGACATCAGTGTGGGTTTTCTGAAATATTTTTTCCTCTCAGGAAATGAAACCATTGGTAACATAAATAGCATAGAGGAGAAATAAAGCCTGAATGATATGAATGAGAAATTAAGTTAGTTGGCTATCTTTCAATTTTAGAGAAAAGTTGTTTCCAAGGAAAGAATATTAAGTTAGGTTTCAAACTCTATTGTTTTTACTTTAAAGAAAATTAGGTCAAAACTTTTGCATAGATAAGTAAGAAAATGCAGGGATAGATGCTTTATTTCTCAATTTTTTTCTACTGTTGAAAAAATGTTTTAATATTCTTTAATATAATAGGTATACAGCATGAGCAGTTGAAATAAATTTCCAAAACATGAAATAGAGTGGTTTTAATTTTAAAGGTGTAGAGGTTAAAACATTCATGTGAAAAACCAAAGATAACTGAACAACATCAACCATTAAACAAGACATAGTATTAGCAAAATATGCCATTTTTTTCGAGACATTAAAATATTTCCAACAGTATGCTGGCTTTCACCAACAGTCCCATGCCACAAGTGCATATTCAAACTGAAACACACTGTAATCCTTGACTCTTTTTTTTCTATTAGAGGTTGCTAAACATTTGAGAGAGAATCTTCTAACCGTCCACAATAACCCAAGTGAAGTAGTGGACTGATAATTGGGATGATAGACAATCTTCTATCCCTGGAATGCAGGTAAACACTGAGCCACAGTCATCCGCTAAAGCCAACATGACCTGGAGGCATATTTTCACCAGTGGATGACCTCTTCTCTATTACAACTTTGTCTTTGATGTAGTATCTTGACTATTGATATTACAATGTAATTTACTAGTTGAATGTGATATTGACAGCGAGACCTAGAATCATACCCTAGTCTTAAGTCCTGACCCATTAACTCACCTCGATGTAGGCCAGATAAGGAATGGAATGCTTTGATTAATTAAATATTCTGTTTTTAGCTGATATTTGTGCTATATGCATTAGCATTATAATTCTATATAACTAGAAGGGAAAAACCTAATAAGAATTAGACTGACTATAATTTAATCTTTACTTTAAGAATAATGATGTTTTGGGAACAAAACACTGTATGAATAAGATCTTGGGGCTTTGAGGGGTTCTTACTATACTGAGAAACCCTATGAAAAAGTTCTGTTTCAAAGTTTGATTACTCGGAGCCTGCAGGGGGTTAACAAGCAGCAGATCACCCCTCGGTAAAACCCTTTCTTGGAAGAAAACCAATGCTGTGTTGATTCTGACTTTACATAACTGTTCTATCTTCCTCGATATCAGCTACTTTATGTATTCAGGATTTGTTACTATCTTTAAGGTATTGAGGACAACAAAGTGAGGTTTGGACAGAAGTAGAGTCCTTGAATAACGCCCTTTGGAAGACAGTATAATATAGAGAAATATCTGTTTGAATCAGGTACTGACGGGAAGACTCCCAAATCCACTGCTTAACCACCTATGTGACAGGACAAGTTACTGCCTCTCTGAATCTCTGTTTCCTTAGTGATAAAACTGTGGACATAATATCTTGCAGAGCTCTTGTTGGGATGAAAAATAATATTGCATGCAAAGTGCCCTGTATGGTTTTTGGCACTTGTAAAAATACATACATTTTGGTTCTTTGGGCTTTATAGCAACTATTTAACTCTGCCTTGGTAGTGTAAAAGCAGCCATAGACAATAAACACATAAATTAGTGAACATGGCTTTAGTCTAATAAAATTTATGAGTACTAAAATTTGAATTTCACATAGCGTTCACATGTCATAAAATGTCTTCTTTTTATTTTTTTTCAATGATGTAGAAGTATAAAAACTATCTTAGCTCATAGTCCATACAAAAATAGGTGGATGCCCGGCAAAGAACAACCCAGGACTAGATGGATTCACAGACGAATTATACCAATAATTTAAAGAAGAATCACACCAATCTTTCCCAAACTCTTCCAAAAAATGGAATAGCAGGGAACACTTTCCAAATCATTCTGTGAGGCCAGAATTATCCTGGTACCAATGTTCAGCAAAGACATCACAAGAAAAGTCATCTCAAAAAAAGATTAAAGGTAAAAAAGTTCAATAAAAACAGGTGGAGGACTAACGTGGGTGCATGGGTCATAGTTTTCCACCCTCTCCTCCAGATGTTGTAGAAGGTATAAAGGAAATGGGATGCATCATCCTTGTTCCCTAGGACATTTTAACTTTACAGGGATATCTAGTATTTACAGGCATATCTAAAGTAGTTTAATAGCCATAAAATAACATACAAATGAATAGAAATTTTAAAAATGCAAATAGAGCAGAGAAATGTTAAAGCTTCAAGACATGAAAAGATCATTTGTAAAGGTCTGGTTGACTCCTGGAGACAAAAAGAAATAAATTAATTTATTCATTTAATCATATATTTGTTTGTGGGATTAGGCTTTCAGCTTGAGCATCAAATGGGAACAAATTGAAAATGGTGGAACAAAGAGGCATTTTATGGATATAGAAGAAGCACAGAAGTAAGAATGAAAGCTTGCATGGGGGAAAATAGGGATAAAGGAGGAAAGGGGGGGAGAGAGAGAGAGAAGGAGAGAGGTGTATGGAGATGAAAGATAATAACTCAGTTGGAGTAAATTAGTTAATGGATATTTTGAAGGCCAGTGGAATACTGTTAACCATGGATCAAAAATTAGGGCACAATTTGTTTCATTTGACTTTAAGGTACATATATTTCTATTTAATTCCACCTTGTTTTTAATTCTTAGAATTTATTATTTATACCTACTGAAACAAAACAAAACAATGACTCGAGGGCTTTGTATACTTTCTTTCTGAGCTGGTCTCTACATTCAGATAATTGTTTAGCCAAGTGACTAATTATATCTTTTAAAAAGATTTAGGTTAATTATAATAATTATTTGTAGTGTGCTAAAATAAACATGTTCTTTTAAATTAGGGCAGATAACTTTTTTTTAATTTACATATTGTCAATACACCAGGAACATCACATTTACAATTCTAAATATTCCTATAAATTGCAAATCGGTCCAATCTGCCCCCGAGGCGCTCTACTTCTGCCTCCTTCACAGCTAGAAAAATCTATTCTTTTAGTTGCTGTTTTGAGCCTGGTTTCTGTCTAATAAGGTACTTTATCCTCAGTCCAAGATCTGAGCTAATGATCTCTGAGATGTTACCAAAACCTTTTTGGAATTCCAAGTATATAATGTCAGTATTTCCATGGTCACTATGGAAACTATATCCTAGAAAAATCCAGTCACTTATTTCAGTATGACCTACTCCTTATAAAACTAAATTGGCCATTTCTAATAAACTTAAGCTTTTAAAATTGTTCCCTTACTAAATCATTGGTAATTGTATTCATTAATATTCTTACCATGACCAATAGTACAATTAATATGAAACCAAGGCAGAATATCAAGACGTAGTGGGAAAACCATTGGACCTAAAAGTGGACACCTGGGATTGACACAGACTCTGCCATTTACCCTCTGACCTCCTTCAAGTCATATTACCTTTCTGAGCCTCAGTTTCCTCCAATTTAATATGGGAATAATAACACCTACCTCAAGAGAGTCCTTGTTAAGATTTGACAAAATGACAAATAATCAGTCCCTGGAGGCTAAAAAAATGAATATTAATTTTTGTAATTATGTCTCCCACTAATTTTTTGCTACTATGAGTGACATGATAGGGCAGGATACAATTAGCATGGGTAAAGAAAATCAGTAGAAACCTTCTGAAAATCAATTAACCACAACTTTTGAACTCCTTCTCTCACCACACATTTATCAGAGCTAGTAAATTGCTACAATACAAAGCAGAAGTTTAATTTTCCTTTCTCTGGTCTTAGAAAGTTTCCTCTTTGGAATCGATGCTGGCCCACAGCCACGTATACACATGGAGACGAAGGATATAAGAAGAAATCACAAACCGGATTCTCAGTTCCAGGTATTTAAAAATTAAATAGAGTTCTCTTTCTGTTTTTAATTATTCATGAAAAATCCAGAAAAAATACAAATAAGCACTCAAAGTATTTTGTGGTAGTACGATTAAAGTTCAGATAGGTCTAGGCCTAGAAGGGAGAACCCTCTGAGGAAATCAATTCTGCCCACTGTCTCATCTAACTTCTTGGCAAACACTCATCTCTCAAAATCCTTACCAGGCTATCGATGTAGTATTTTAAGACTGATTAAATTAATGATCTTGAATTTTGGGCAATTAAAGTTCTGAATTACAAAGTTTATTTCTCTTTAATTCACAGGATATCTTGATTATGTTGGAATAAAAATGAGATTGATTGCATATTTATTTCCCCATGACTGCCACTAACCCACTTCTTTGTCTAACGAACTTTACTATTGTTTCAGTTGACAAAGCAGCTGGTATCAAGCCTTAGGTCTATCCATTGTCAGATGTTGCAGTACTTCCCCTGGCCTGACCACAGGTTAGACATATGGCTACAGCAGTTTAGAGCCCAGGAACTCAATCCCAAGCAACTCTCCTGGGCCTTGGTTGTCACCTAGGAGACTTGTTGACCCACCCCTGGAGGCTCCATGGCATTCCAGAGTGCTGAGGCCTCTTTATATACTGTCATAACCCCTAACAGGCTGAAGACCCCAATCCTATATGGTCCCGACTCTGGTGCCTGCCGGTAAACTAACAACTTGCTCTCCAGAATGAAAAAAAAGGGTCATAGACTGTAGTAAATGCCAATCTCCATAGTGTAAAGACCCCTGTATCAACCAGAAGTAACTGTATGTGTATTTGAAAAGAGGTGCTGCATATCCAGTAAGTTGGGGGAAAAAGAGTATGGTTAATAATGTTTACTAGCCCCTTTATTTAAGGGTAGTTCTCATCTGGAGAGGTTGGAAGTGGTATGTCAAACATAATAGGTGTGAATGTGATTGTGTCACTTACCTATTGAAAATAGGTTAATTCCAAAACCCTCAATGACTCCCCTTTGCCATCGGGAACATTTCACAGCAGATGAGTGGTTTTGGTACATGTACCTCCCCTATCACCTCGACCCCCTTTTCAACCTCATCTCTCATTTTCCTTCCACCCTTAACCTGTATTAGAAACATATTCACAATATCTAAATGTTCCATATATTTTCATGATTCACACCCCGCAGGTGAAGACCAATCATGAGTTCCTACCCACAAGCAACAAATGCTCCCAGACCACCTCGGAAGTGTTGCCTGTTCTTTCAAATTTTAGTTCATCTAGTCCTTGTTATTTCTACAGCCCTCTGAGACTTTAAAAAACATGTCATTCAAAGTGTATTTGGCCTTTTCTGATTGTTGAAGCTGCCGTTAACCTGTTACATGTTTTCCAGAAGGAGAAGCAAGAGAAGACATTTAGCATTGAGAATATTAAGGACTTGATTCCAGAATAAAGTTTTCCCAAAGAAAAGTGAAAGCAGTTCTTCTATACCAGCATATATATTATGTTATCTTTATCTCATTTCAATGTATGCAGGTAAAAACTTTATCCCTAATCATGGGTCCTTGATATTGGGTTTAATTATTCTAATGGAAACTAAAAACTCCTTGACAGCAGGAACATCAGTTCTGTGACATGACAGAAGCTCAAAAAATATTTGTGAAATGGATGTATGGGTGAATAATTATGAACAAGTCTCACAAAAGAATCTGAAGTTTAGTTTTGACATTCAGTCATTCATTAGGAAAAGAGAACATTGCAGATTTGGGGAGTTGCCTATGAAAGGCCAGGGAGGCATGAAAATATGTGGGAGTGAATGAATCTTGCTGGAGAAAAGAGAAACCAGCAAAGGTTTCAGTAGTTTTAGGAGACTGGAATAAAAAATTGAAAATCAGGAGCTTCGAACACATGACTACTTTTTCTCACAGAATAATTGCTGAGTCCTGGGGCTGCATAAAATTCTGGTGTATCAGTCAGAGTCCCAGAGATACAGGACCATTAGGATCTCTAGCTCTACCTCTGTTTATGTTCCTGTTTCTGTCTCTGTCTCTGCCTGTCTCCATCTCTCTCCCCTCTCTCTCTCCCCCTCTCTCACTCTCTATCTCTATTTCTCTCTCTATCTTCTCTACCTCTATACATATGTATATCTTTACCTATGTCTATATCTATATATGCATATAGATATGTATAGATACACATATATATGGATAATTGGAATTTATAAAAATATTCAAGTGGATATTTTAAAGGGGCATTTTCTAATAATAACAGGTTCAATTCATTTCAAAGCTACCATATCCCTAAATCTGCTGGCATTCCATAAATTTTAAATATATTTTTAGTTAGCAAACTACATGAAAAATAGATAAACTATAATCATAATGGGACACTTTAACATACTTATGTCAATAGTTAATAGAATAAGCAACTGGAAAACTCAGAATGATGTAAAAAATCTGAACAAAATTAACACACTTGGATTACTCGACAAAACAGAACATTGCATCTCCAAATAACATTATTTTCAGGTGCACATAAATATTTACCACAAATTAACCAAAGTTAGGCCACTAAGCAAGTCTCAGTAAGTTTCAAAAGACTGAAATTATATAGGATATATATTTTTTACAACAGTAGAATCAAGAAAAAAAATCAGTAACAAAAAGATGATTAAAAGAATTTTAACTACCTGGAAATTAAAAAAAAATTATTTATGAGCATTCCACCTATTGAAGAAGAAATCAAATTGAAAATAAAAATATTTTGAACTGAATGATAATAAAGATATGACATGTCAAAACTTGTGGCATGTAGCTAAAGCACTACTTGGTGGATAATTGATACCTCTAAATGGAGAAAAATTGAAAAAGTTGGGAAATCAATAATTTAAAATTTTATCTCAAGAAATGACTAAAGAGGAATAAGGAGCCCATCAAATCAAACTCAAGAAAGGTAAAGAGTAATAAGTAATTAAAAAGACAAGTCAATGAAATTTTTATAAACTCCACAAAGATAAAATAGAAAATGAGTAAAAACAAAAGTTAGTTCCTTGAAGAAATTTATAAAATTGACAAATCTCTGATAAAACTTATCAGGGAATAAAAATAAATAATATCAAGATTACAAACAAGAATATTACTATAAAGCCTATGGATATCAAATGATAGAAAGAGGGTATTACAATAAACTTTACACCAACACATTTGGTAATTTGGATAAAATGCACAAATTCCTCAAATAAATATACTTTATTACAACAGACAAGAATTAAAGAAGCTCCAAACAGTCAAAAATAAGATATTTTTTAAAATAAAATTTGTTATTAAAATTACAGATCAACTCATAAAAAATGCAAAAACTTTAAGTCAGAAAATTGAAACTGGTGATATATAAAAAGAATAATTCGATATGGCACATAGGTTTTCTTCCAGTTTCAAAAGGTTGAGTTAATATTAGAAAAGTTAACTAACATAATTCATTACATTAACAGATAAAAGCAATTCACCTGAATGGAATAAAAGAAAGAATTTGATACAAGTCAACATCTTTTCACAATGAAAATTTATAGCAAACAAGAAACAGAAGGAAACTTCCTTATTTTGATGTATAAATTATATGATTTAGTATATTTGATAATAAAATGCTAAAGATTTCTTTCTTGAGATTGGGAGTACATATGCTATGATTCAATTTATATAAAATACAAAATGAACAAAATTAACTTATGTGTTGGAATCCAGGATAGCAGTTACCTCCTGCTGGGAGGGACCTACTGGGGTACTTGTAATATCTGGTTCTTGGTCTGGTATGGATATACAGCTATGTTAACTTTTTTGAAAATTTATTGACCTGGTCATATAATACATATAATTTTCTCTATGTTTATTAAATATCAAAAGAAAGTTCATTTAAAACATTCTGATGCAATTTTTAAAATCCAACTTATTTTTCCAATAGCTGGCATTTTCTCACAAGGTAATTGGTTGGATTCTTCAATACTCAGGAAGTTCTTTGCCATCATGCTGACTCGGCCTCAGCAAGGATTGAATAGTGGACATTTGGGAGCCTATTTAGAGAACCTGAGCTCCTCAGACAATGGGAAACCATCCAGGCCTTTCATCAGTTTCCCTGCAGTTGAGGGAGCTTTTCCAACACCCTTTCCAGAGCCCAGGTATGAAGCTGCCCACAGGCTCTCCAAAGGAAAGGCCTGGTGAGCAACCATAAACCTGCTTCTAGGTGTCCTGCCCTGATGAGGTGGAGGTTAAGGTGAAAAGGCAAAGTCTCGTAAAATGCAAACCGTACTTTCGGCAGTAGCAGGAGCTGAAACTAACAATAGCCCGCTTGGTCCGCTGGTCGAGAAACATATTCCCAGGACTCTCCACCCCAAGAGCAAAAACTGCACGCCAGAGATGACAATTCCTGATGCTGTTATCCAGAGGATATTCTCCAAGAGACTTGCACATATTCTCTCTAGGCCTAGGCACAAGAGTCCTCTAAATTTCGTCATATTTTAGCATCTGTTCAGGAGCTCCCATAGCCTCACAGATGACCGATGAATCAGGTGACGTAATGGCATATTTTCAGTGGGTGTTGTTGACTCTTCTTTTTTTCCTTCTCAGGATGAAAATCCAGTCAGTCAGTTTTAGCAAAATAAACTCTGGCTTTTTACCCTTTTCCTAACAGGCAGCATAATTTTTGATAAGCTAACTTCCCATTCCTCCAAGAAGTTCTCTTGGACTTATTCCAGTTCACAATCCTCTCTTCCTTCTCTGAACTCTGAAAGCAAGGAAGAGGGATGCTCAGCTTACAAACTGGTTGCTTTTATACACCCACGCACACACACACACACACACACCCCTGTGCTATGTAAATTTACAGCTTGGAACCCTGCCTTTTGTACAGATGTAATATTTGTGTGGCACTTAGTTTCTCAGGATGGTCCATGAAGGCTGCTCAGTGTAATTGCATCCAAAAGTTTTGTATTTGCAGAAGAATGAAAACCCTTGTCTTTTTAGAGCAACATTTAACAGCAAACATAAGGTTTTAGAATTCTGTCTGGACCTAAATAACTCAATCTGCCCTTGGAGATAGAATACGGTCTTTTCCCTCACCTACTCTAAACGCTTTATTGTGGCTTACAAACCTAAAGCAGTCAGGCTTCTTGTTAGTTCTCTAACATCCTTGCTCATTCCATTCTTTCCCTCTTTGATTATTCTTCAGGCTCACTGGCCTGTTTCTTTTCTCAAATATGCCAAAGATGGTTCTGCAACCCTTTGTACTTGCTCTTCCAATGACTGGAATGTTTCTCTATGAGAACTTCACTTGACCAGGTCCTTCTCATTACTCAGCGTCAGCTTGAGAACCATCTCCTTGGAAAGGCCTCCTTGACCAGGCAATCAACCTAAAAGTCATTCTTTTTTTCTATTGTATTTTATTTATTTATTCTCTTGCATATGGTATATCTACCCCCACTTTAACCCAAGCTTCGTGAATGGAGGGATCTTGTTTGCTTTATCCACTGTTATCTCCCAAGCATCTAGAACAATGCCTGACACACAACAGGCAGTTGTGTCAGTTTGAGTCCTCTAAGAAGCACAAACTAAGATAGCGTTAGACATGCAAGAAACTTACTGTTGGAAACCCCTGTGAAGTAACCAAGGGTAGGAAGCACAAGTAAGCTGGGAGAGTTTTCAGACTGAGACAGAGTCTGATACCTGAAAAAGTGGGGAGGGCAGAGAATATTGGATAAGAAGAGCCTCAGACTGCAGAGCAGTTCTGAGAAAGTCTTGGCAAGGATGAAAGAGGGACCTACACAGAGTTTCCCCATTAGAGAAGTCCCATGTTCGGCAGGAATGGCCTGGCTTTGGGACCTCCACTGTGCTCAAGCAGTGGCTGAAGGTGATCCCAGGAAGCTGGGTCCACAGTGGATCCAAAGGAGCAATACCTGGGCCTACAGTCCATGAGCCTGCCCACGAAGCAAGAGATCTGAGTGGTGAACGTGTATGGTCCCCCCACCAGCTTATAGATATTTGTTGGAAAAAGGAGTAAGTGGATAAAATGCATGGAAGAATCTCTAAACTCGATGCTGGAGACACTTTCATGGCCTTAACTGGACAAATGTTGGACTCTTCAACTGGTCTTGTACAGGGTTGGTTCTTCTAGGCCATCACGTCTGTGAACAAGCCATGTGTAGGCCAGGGGCCACTTCTATGCTTGATACCTCACAATTGAGATCTTAACTGATCCATAAATTAGCTTTATTATTATTGCCATTATTCATGTTTTTTTTTCTAACCAGATGTTATGATAACCCAGGAAGGCTTATAAATGCTAACGTTTTCCCTGTTTTTCCCCACAGTTCTTAGCATAATGCTGGGCACGTTACAGTTTTAAAGCAAAGATGCCAACCTCAGAAGCTTATGTGAGCCAGACATGTAATGAAGATGAGTGAAGCAGGCCTGGTGCAGGGTGCTTAGGGAATACGATGAACTGGAGTGGGCTTGCCCATCGAGTTGGGGTGCTGCTATGGAACTGCAGCCAATTATTACCAGGTGGGAATGCAGACTCCGAGCTACCAGATCAAGTAATGCCAGAAATCTGGGTTTTTACGTAAAATCTTCTGATTTTCAAATGTTGGGAACTAATTAAATATTTCTTAAACACTCAACAGGCTAACACTAGCCTGGCCAAGCAAAACATGCCTGTGGGATGATTTGGTCACTAGTTTGTAGTCTCCATTCTAGACCTTGGTTGATGGACAACATCCTAGATCTTATAACTCATAGTTTTGTTAAAAAGTTTTGTGGCATTTATTCTTGGAAGTTTTTCTCAGAACCAGCCAATGACTGGCCATTTAAGTCACTCCCCAGTATCCTGGATCCTGAGAGTGTGGAAGAGAATAGACCATAAATGTCTGAGTCACGAGGGTCATGGGACTCTGGAGACTGGGGTGAAGTTCTCCATGAAATGCAAGGTGACAGACATCCCCTTGCCAATGTGTGAGCTGGTCTGCCAGTGAGAACAAGGCTAAAGATAAACAGATCAAACTTACTTCCTGCCCAGAGGGAGCACCAAGTAGCCTTAGAGGGGAAAGAGTGAATTCTAAGGCAAGGTTCACTTGCAACAAATGTTATGGTTTAGAACTAGAAAATGCAATTTTTTTTGAAGTCAGAC
Source organism: Mormoops blainvillei (assembly GCA_004026545.1). Taxonomy (NCBI): domain Eukaryota; kingdom Metazoa; phylum Chordata; class Mammalia; order Chiroptera; family Mormoopidae; genus Mormoops; species Mormoops blainvillei. The sequence goes on along the minus strand of PVJD01001713.1, from coordinate 167,125 downwards.
ACAGGATTAGAAACCTCAGTGGGTGAAGGTAAGAACAGCAGTAAAAGTCATTAGCTATTAAAAATTATGGGAGATTTAAAAACAGTAATAATAATTTTTAAAGTCCCTTCAAAAAACAAGAGTTTAATCCATTTTTTTTCTTGCCTGCACACCCAGTAGATGCCCAATTATGTCTCTGGTACATTTTGAACATGTTTATGAGGATGCTGACCTTTAACATAATGAATCATTTCTAATACACGGTAAGGACACACATCCTAATTTAAACTCCAGGTTTGTGGCACTGTGGCGACTCTGGGCTTGGGTTTTCAGAAGCATGAGGGAACTCAGCACATTTGAACAGACCCAGGGGAATCCAACATTTGCCAGAGTTTGATACACAGTAGAAATACCAGTTCTTAGATTCATATACTTATTAACAAAATACTGGGATATTGCTTTCCTTTTAGGTCTACAAGAAGCTCCTAAATTGTGCTACCCTTTCAGAATAAATCTTTGTTCATTTCTTAAAATCGTGATTCTAACCCACCAAAGTTACAAACCACTTCTAAAATTGCAACTCTCTTTTTATCACTAGTTGTAGAATCCTTCAAATTTTGCATTGATTTATTTTTCATTTGTTTTATTATAAGATGATTGACTTCTTCAAAAGTCATCTGTCCCGTTTTACCATAAGTAACAGCACTTCTGGAGTAATGTGCTGCTCCTTGTTTTTTCTTTTTTTTTCCTCTTGAAATTTCAGGTTCAATGTATTTCCATGTTTTGTCACAACCATAAGAAGCACCACCGTGTGATCAACAAGCACTCTGATAATTTGGGTTCCCCAGTCCTTCAATTCCCAAAAGTCCTTGATCTGAGGAAGCAGCTCAGTAAATTTCATCATCAACTTTCCCCCTCTGAAAGCATGAAAATAAACATCATTTCCCCCTGCTGCTTTAAGTGCTTCCAAATATCTCAGAAACTGGCCATGTCTGTGGGGACTGACTTGGAGAACAGTCATAGTTGGAATCAGCTGCTGAATCACATCACACAATGGACTTGCCTACAAAGGTCATGGTCCCAACCTCCGCAGGAAGAGGCAATGATCGTCTGGCACACCAGCCTGGGCTACTGACTGACGGCCATGAAGTGCCAGACCACTTCGTCACCCATTTCACTGCAGGTGCCCCATTGGTAAGTGAACTCCTCTTTCCCATGTGTAGACTGTACTTCTCAAATTCACTATGAGCATGGAGCTAGTACTTACTGGCTCATGTATGTTAGATTTTACACATGTATTTGTACATGTTTATGTAAGAATCTATGCCTGTGACATTGCAAAACATTCAGGGTTCCCATCACCCAGTCCAGAAGACTGTCCTACAACCTAAACCTCTACTGCTCATCCTTTTCGTTTATTCAACAACTATTTAATGAAAACACACGGTGCCTAAATGTCTAAATTTAGCTCTTACTTGTTTGGTTTTTAATTGTCAACCTAAATCTCTTTCCAGTGACAGTGCAAATAGGACAGAGTGGTTTATTTTCAAACGGTCCTGACAGAAATTGACGTAGCAATTAGCTTCTCTAGAAGGATCCCCTGCTATTTCATCAGTTTACTAACTTCTGTGCACTGGAATTGAGATTGCTGCCAAGTGCAGCATTCTTGTTGGAAAAAAATAAATCCTAGTTTAAAATCCTCTACATAATCATATTCTGCTTCTCTTGGCAAAACTCTTAACTCCTTTGACTGAGACATCAATTGCCCTTTAAAAAAACTCACAGAATAAACCTTGCATATTTCTAAATCCTCCTTGAAATATTATGTTTACGGTATATGTTCTACTGCAGGTAGTACTTTTATAATCGATGACAAAATGCTTTGTGACCTGCCTACATTTAGCTTTCTGTAATCTACCTTTTAGTCCACATCTGCTTATTGCTAAATAGCTTGCCTTTGCTGTAACTTTGTGTTAAACATGACAAGCTATTATCGTGTTTGCTATTTGCTGCCATTTGCAATTGTCATCTTTTAAGACATGCTGTCTCGCTAGACCACTTTTGAGCATTTGCATGGCATAAAAAGAAATGACTGCAAAAAGAAAATGCTCAAATACTATGGCTGGATGTGGTTTTAAATGAAACATCTGGCCTTATTCAAATCACCCTTCCTTCTGATGTGACTTTCTTTGCATGACTAACAAAGGCAGGAGGTTTGGTCAGGCAGCTTTTCCCAGGAGTTACTGGAAAAAGGGAGTTCTTCCTCTAGGGACTGTTTTTAAGCTCCTCAAAGCTCTTGGGCAGAAATAGGTGCACCCTTTGTTATTCCCCTCAGCCTTCTCTGGTCTACTGGTAGCTTTGATGAGAAAAAATAGTCTCTGGAACAGAGGAGGGTCACCCAGGGACAGAGGCACAGTGGACAGAAGCGGAGAAGCCTGGGGAAGACTCAACTGTCACCAGCAGAAATCTGTGAGGGAACCGTGGCCTGTGGTGGCTGACTTGAGAGTGTGGAATAGTCTAAGTATGAAGAGGAAGATTTCGCCTCAGCAAAGTTCCGTGCTTGTTCCTGCTTCAGGCCTTAGCTGAAAGGACACTTCCCTGGAAAGGCTTTCTCTTCTACCCAAGCTATGGGTGACCTCCGCTTGATAATCATGTCACCCTGCTTGCTTCCTCAAAACAGTTACGAAATTGGGAGGTTTTCTTGTTTATTTATTTACTATTTTTTATTGTTTTCCCCTGTGCAAAGGGAGCTCCATTACAATAGGCAGGCACCCTTTCTGTTTTGCTCCACCGCACGCCCACCCATCCCTGGAACAGGACTGGTTACACAATTTGTAGAGCTCAGTGCAAAATGAATATCTACAATGTTTATTAAAAAAAAATAAGTGTTGCTAAAGGTACAAAGTTATAAAACATTTTACTGTCTTGAGTGGTTCTTTCTCAACTCATGATTTTGTCTTTTATTTGCTATTTAATGACATTCTCAGTAAAGAAAAGCTGAAATTGTAAATTGTTAGCATGGATTTTACCTTTTATCTTTACATCACACAATGCCAGTTTTAAATGCAAATATAAGAGCATTTAACTCATATGCAAATTCACCCAAATTAGACAATTCATATTTCTTCACTTGTACATGTTCATACCTATAACTTCATTCTTACCAGAACAGTGGAAATGCTGCACAAAACTAACTCGACAGTTTTTATTTCACTTCCTGATACATTCTACTGACACTCTCTACTTTCAGCTTACTAATGAGTAGGGGAATGAAAGGAAAAGGAATGATAGTCAACCCTGGGCAATGCAAGGGTGCCAATACCCCAACTTCGCACAATCAAAAATTCACTTCACTGTAGTCCCTCATGTCCTGGAGGTCTGGTTCCAGGACACCCTGTCCCATGGTGAATGATCAAGTACATTATATAAAATGATATATAACAGTGCGTATAGTAGGTCCTCTGCATGAGCAGACTCATAAACTCAGATAAAAAATAATGTATTTATCCAAGGTTGGATAAATCTGAGGATATGAAACCCAGGGATACAGAGGGTCAACTGTACATTTATTGAAAAAAATCTGTGAATAAGTGGACCTACACAGTTGAAATCTGTGTTGTTTAGGGGTCAACTGTATACACTGTTCTATCTTTACCTTTCTTTCATGTCATCATTTCAGCATTAACTGGTTGACTAACTACAAGGAAGTGACATGGATAAGAAAGGATGTGAAAGACTTCCTTGGTCCTTGTTCTTGTTCAGAAACAAAACAAAACGAAAAGCACCTCCTATCTCTCCACCTTACTGAATAGCAGCAATAACATATTTTCCTTCTACTAGCTTTGAGCCTCCCTGAAAGCCCACACATGGGGGACCACAGGAATTCTGCAATCCTGGGGTATCCACAACACTATACGTGAATGGGAAGGCAAAGAGCTGTGGCCATCTCCTTTACTCCTGTGAAAGTTCCCTTGTCTCATCAGACTTGACTGACAAAACAGAAGTTCAGTAAAAACATTCAGACTTGCAGGATGGCCACAGTGGCGCAGATGGGGGGCCATTTGATTGCTCTGACCTCTAGCCATAAAGCCAACCGTGGTCTGCGTCCCACTGCCTTGGAAAACACTAACAGTGAGGACGAGCACCCCATTCCTGTTGAACAGAGGAATGAACGAGCAGTTCGGAACTGTGCGTCAATGACCTGGGCTGTGGAAATAAGTGAGACACGGCCCATAGGGAGAAATAAAGGGGTAGACAAGATGGCTCTAGTTTTAGTTCTTCATACTGTTTCTGCTCGCAAGCTTGTTTGTTTGTACCTCTTGCTCTGGCGCTCTATGAAATATCCCTACCTCTTTATAATAAATCGTCCCTAATTTATCTAGTTTAGAAAGTGTCATGTTTTTGCAGCTGCCTGACAAAGAAATTCATTTTGTGCTCTGGCTCACTCCAGGCATACCACGCTATCCAGTTCTCTGCGCTTGCCAAATTTTTTCACACTTCCATATTTTTGCTCATCAGAGCTGTTCTTCTCAGAGTGGCTATGGTCTCCTTTTTCCAGCAGACCAATTCCTTCCTTCTGAAAGACTGGTTTCCTTGTGACACCTTCTTCAAGTCTCACTTGAGAGAGTTGCTCAAGTGTCATTGTATTGAGAAAAACTGTTGACATTTCTGTCCCTGACATCTCCTCTGGTATGGTGTGAAAACTTGTTCTCTTTTGTAGTTCTGTTACCTGGAACCTAATACAGCGCCTGGCCCTTAGCAGATGCTCGCTGTCTGTTGCATGAGAGTTCATTGTTGGCTTAGGAAATTACCGTATATGACTGGGTCTGGGAAACTGTGTATTAGGGCTATTATCAGGACACCTCAGTTACAAGGTGGCCTCCGCTTCCCTTATTCTTTTTGTTTAAAGGTGGTTCCTCACTGAAGGGTTTTTTAGTTGGCTGTGGGAATTATGTGAAGCAGTGGTACTAGAAAGGAGGCATATTAAAATGGGCTTGAAGGTAAGCCATTCCAGGGACTGTCGGGGCTCAGCTGTGCCTAGAGCACTTTTGGAGCAAACTAATTTTGAAAGTATAGGCCACAGATCCCTGTCTATGACACCCACATTCATTCCTGAAAAATATGATTCAATCATAAACCCTGCACATGCACAGGAGTAGGAATCTGAGGGGGATGAGATACCTATTATCTATTGCAGATGCCATTCATGAAGATCCCCAGACAGCCTCCTAGGCGGCCTGCACATTCTTCTTTTCTGGTCTCATCCCACTTGGGAACAGTCCATGGCATTCAATATTTTCTCTCTCCCAGTTAGACACTATCAATTCTTTCTCATCCCGCTTTATTGAGAATTATTATAGAAATAAATCCTGCTTTCATTTGAGGAAACAGATTTGTTAAAATAATATATAAAATATCACAGATATTATCATGATTTTATAAAGAAGATCTTACCTTTGCAAAATAGAAATCTTAATGAACAAATGACATCTGTATTAAGACTTCTTCCTCGTTGCTATCAAGAGTTGGCTGTGAGGAATAAAATGTCAGATCATACAAGGACTAGGAAAACTCAAGTGGAAAAGGCAAAAGATGAAAGTTCTATGTGAGCAAGAAACAGCCCTGGAATTGCTATCATCTTGGCTTGCTTCACCATTGCACACAGGAAGTGATTCCCTACTGAATGGCAACATAGGCAGGGGAGACTGGCTTACATTTGAATGATGGCTGAAAGTTACTCTACCATTTTTGAAGATCTAAAAGCTCTAAAGACCAGGTGAAAGAGTAAGAGGAGGGCATCACTTATCCAGCTCGCCTCCTAGGCAATACAGTGCGGGGAATCGGTCCCACTTAGTTTATCTCTGTGGTCTAACGGTGACCATAAAAATGGCTACCCTGACTGTGAGTCAGCCTAGTCATTAGCTCTAGGCATGTAGCTCTCCATTATACCACTGTCTCTGCTGAGTGAGTCCATGTCAAATAATGGTTAAACCTTCCACTGTTCCCCCAAAGACTGAGCACCAGCTGGGTGTAGATCATTTGCCAACACCAGCAGTCATGTGAAACCCACTAATTGGGCACATAACTCCTGAGTACACAAACATGCCTATGCCAAAGGGGTGGCTGTGCCTCCCAACACCTTCAGAACATGCAATAATTCCATTGCTTAAAAAAACCCAGAAAAAAACAGAAAAGACAAGACTTGGCTGAAGGCAAGATTGCTTTCCAGAAGGGAAACTCTTTTTCCCAGGGTGCACTGTGCAGACAAAACTTACAGCATCTCTTCTGAAACTGTGTCTGGAACAGTCTTCCAAGATGATTAATAGAGCAAGCATTTTTCACAAGGATATATGACCTTGGAAAGCACAAGCAGACAAAAAGATAGGTGGCAAGCTGAAGGCTTTCGAGACACCTGTGTCCACATACACTTCTTATCAGGGCCTATGACACATTGTGCTATCCCTAGGGGACCAAGTTCTTTACCTAAGGAAGATTTTCTTTCAAATGATGGGACAGCTGGCTAGTATATTGGAAGTACCTAAACTGTAAAGATGAAATTATTAGATTCTTGCACCAAGTTTTCAGCTCAGAGACATGTCTCACAAGCTTAGAAACAAATTTCCAAATGCAATGTGTATATTTCACTGGAGAGGGGAGGAAAATAGGGTAGATATTTTGGGGAAAGGAAATCAGTATTTTTAGGACATATTTTTTAATCTTTATAACAATTCTAGAAAACAATGCTCATGTTCCCACTAATAGACAAATCGGACCTTGGAGATCTTCGTGTGGCCACACGGAAGAAAGTAGCAGCAGTGTGGAGACTCAGGCCCAGTTAGGTCCAGTTTCAAACTTTTTTCTTGTTCCACAATCCCAAGCTATCTCAAGCGGGGTAGAGAGAATTAAACAGATGGGACTTGGTGGGAATTCACCTGCTTAAAAAGAAAGCACATTTCTGAGTTGGCCATCATGCTGCGGTGAGGGCCTCTGTTGAGTTGGTAAATTGGTAAGTTTAAGCGATGCTGAATTTTCTTGTACTAAATTATATTAATGCTATCTTTATTTCCTGGTTCTTCTCTTACCCCTTAGTTTTTCAATAGTTTTTATTTACATATTTTTAGAGAAAGGAGGAAAGAGAGAGAGAAACATTGATGTGAGAGAGAGAAACATCGATCAGTTGCTTCTCATACACACCCTGAGCAGGGATCAAACCCACAACCCAGGCATGTGCCCTGACCAAGAATCAAATCCACGACCTTTCACTTTGCAGGACCACACCCAAGCAACTGAGCCACACTGGTCGTGGCTAAGTATCACTTTGTACTTGGCTTACTTATTGACTTAAAAATCGTTATTGCATAACTGATTTAGCCAGGTACTGTCTTGTGCAGTTGGTGTACAGTGGTTTTCTTAGCCTGGGTTTTCCCCCAAAACTGAGCTGGGGACTACAGCTTGCGTGCGGATGGTTATTTGATCTTAGAAAGCAGGAGTGAGGAACCAAGAAGAGTAAAACAGGGAATGGGGAATGCTGATATAAAGATACATTATAAAGTTGGCCCCCAGGACAAGTGGTGGTGTCCAGTCCTGTTGGCACATTTTGGGGGAGTGTATAAAAAAATCAGAGGAAGAAGCATTTATCCACTGACTTTTGTCTGCTTTGGTTGGGAGTTACCCTATGGAGCGCTGATACTTGGACACTCCTGGGCTGCACAGACGTGAATGTCAAGCAGACTTTTAGATGCCCCACTCCGGGCAGTGAGGGACACTCCCAGGCAGGAAGCAGAAGTGTGCATGTTGCAGCTTTGAGGTAAGCACGGTCATTAAAGAGCAGTTTGGAGCCTTGTAGAACTCTGAGCAAGCTGTGAGCTGAGGTTGAAAGGATGTGGGGTAATGAGCAAACCTGACAAAGTGAGATCAATGGATATGATCCTTGCTCTCAAGGAAAAGCCAACAGTTTGGTAACAGAGATATATATTAAACAAATTAACAAACTACATAATTACAAATTTTGATAAGCACTAGGAACGAAAAGACAGGTGCCAGGCGACAGAGTAATAGGCTGGCCTACCTTAAACTGGAAGAGTGGGGGAGGCTTCGCTGGGCAAGAGACATTTAGGCCGAGACCTGCAGAAGGAGCAGGAGGTGGCCAGGAGAGAGGGGATAAGGAAGGGCATCACCGAGAAAAGAGCCTCTGCGCAACTGGAGGCAGAGTAAATCCGAATGAGTGATAGAAATGGCAGAAGCCCAAAGTGACTCCACAGAGGAGGGAAGCTGGAGAGAGCTGTTGAAGATATACCTGCAGAGGTGGGCAGTTGGGTTCTGGCTTTTACTCTGGGTGGGATGAAAAGCCAGTAGAGATATTTTAATAGTTTTGAAAATTCTCCATGATTTTGTGAAAAAGAAATGCGTGCTCTGCAATAGGGGAAGCAGGGAAGCTTTTCTGAGGTAGTTGCAAGAGCCTGGAGAGGGAATGTTGGTGGCTTAGACTAGGCAATGACAGTGGGAAGGAGAAAAGTAGGCAGATTAAAGAGCTATCTTTCCTTCAAGAGAATGTATCAAAAGACCAGAGATGAGGATAAGGAAGAAGGGCGAATCAAGCATGAATCCCAGATTTCCATCTTGTGCATTTATTCACTCACTGAACAGATACTTATTAAACACTTATTACCTACAGGGCTGTCCTCTAGATTATAGGATCCAAAGATTGGTTCAAGACTCTACTCCAACCCATGAATGACTCAAAGTCTAGTACCTCATTAATAGCTAACACAGGAGACGTTACTTCCACCTGTCCAGATGACCATAAACGTATTTTACTTGATTTTCCCGTGAAAACTACCCTCCAGTTGCCCAGAATACCTCAAGAAGTTTATCCAGAGAGGAATCAGCTACCCATGGGTCCTTTTATCCTTACTGGTTAATAATGAGCTTCTCAGCCATCTGTATGTATTGTGTTTATTCCAGAGCATTCACTCCAGGCAATGGAAGTACTTAGTGGCTTGGAGCTATCCAGATTTAGTATGGAAGGGGCATTCTCTGTGAAGAAGTGCTTCTGACATGATACATTGGTAATTCCTGTTCTGTTTTCTTTGAAGCCCCCGAAGCCCTGATGGTCCACCAGCAGAGCTGTCCTCCAGCTGGCATTCTTACAATTATTTGCCAGTCTTCCCAGACTGCATCACACAGATGTCCTTTACAAAGTCAAGGACTTTCCTCAAACACTGCTGAGCCTGAGTCCCTACATCCATGACTCCTCCCACAAAGGGAACTCAATCTGCTGTAGAATTTACATTTGAAGTTGCAAGAAGATATCATCTAGCATCTCTGAAACCATTCCATGTATGTGATTTGTCAGCCGCTTTTGGTGAAACCTAATAAAAATAACATTGAATCTAAACTGTGATTGGAAAATAGAATAAGTACTACTATTTTTTTTAAATGCAGCACAAAAACCAACCCCCAGAGGAGTACGGAAAATGTTGCTAAGCACCACTGAGATCTAGGAAAGCCCTGTATCGTGCATACTTAACAGCTGAAAACCTAAGATTTATACTCTCTCCCATTCTGTCTAAAAAGCTGTGGAAAACTATGTATTAAGTTCTTCTGGGAAGCATGGTACTGTGGAGAATCAGCAGTGATGGTGGCAGTACTAAATGAAGTGCGCCTGCAATTATAGGTGTTCATGCTCCTTCAAAGTTTTCACAACATTACCTTCCATTCAACATCTTAGAACCATGCTCTTTTCCCTTGATATCTCTAGATGGGCTGATAATCTTAATCACAGTCCCAAGATAAATGATTTTCTCATGAAATGGTTCTGCAATTAACTTTTTTACTGAGTTCAGGGAAGACAATTTTGCTGGTTTTAATGCACTGTTCAAAAATATACTAAGTCATTTATCTGAAGATAGCACATGAAATGCAAGACATGGATCACACTGCTGCACTGGTGCTGATACTTAGTAAGAACAAATTTTAAGCAAAGGAAAGAAAAGCAATGGAGACAGGATGTAAATTCTTCTCTTAACATATCATGGAGCTGACTTCTTTGCACGTAACCCCGATGTGGTCTAGAGTTGGGCTATCAGAGCACTCCATCCTTCTGACTGCATCCATCCTTTTCATTCAGAGATGAGCATATGACCCCTTTCATGACAATCAGAGCCTTGTGGGACCATTAAAAAGACTCCTCTTTCTCTCTGATCTCAATCTATGAGCAGTTATAAACTTGGAGAGGTTAGTGATATCTTGCTTCTACACAGAAAGATCTTGCTTGCTTGCTTGGGTAGAAGCCAAGAAGAGGTAAGTAGAATTGAAAAGGGGAGAGGAAGAAGAAAGAATAGAGGCTAGGGAGAAAGAGAGAGGAGGTGAACTGAGAGAGGAAGTGAGGGATGAGAGAGAGAAAAAAGAGGGAAAGGGGGAGAAAGATTGAGAGAGAAGCTGGGAGAGAAGAGAGGTAGAAAGAGGGTGAAAAACAGAGAGTAAGGAAAGCAAGGAGGGAGAGAATGAAGAAAAGAGAAAAAGGGAGAGGAAGAGAGGAAAAGTAGGAGAGGAAAAGAGAGAGAGGGAGAGAGGGAAAGGAAAAGAGAGAGAGAGGCTTGAAGGCAATAGCTGAAATGCTGGAGACAGGATTGTGTAAAGGGAGCTCTTAGTTAGAAGAGAGTGGATTGAGAGGGTATTTGTGTTTGTATCTCTTGCAACTGAAGGGTCCTGTCAACTACATGATGCTGTTGGGTCACTGCATTTCGGCAAGAATGCAGCCAACACTGTTGCCTTAGGAAGAGTCCCTGTGTTATGAAATCTTTGCAGCCATGAAAACTTTTGTTTCTGATACACGCTTAATGACATGAAAAAATGTACATGATAAGTTGAGTGAAAAAAATTGAAAACAGGATTTTTTTTTTGGTAAAATATAATGTTTATATGATCGTATAAAAGTAGACTGCAAAAAATACACTGAAATTTTACAAGTGGCTATCTCTTAGATGGGATTAAAATAAGCTTAATTTTCATCTTTGTACATTTCTTTATTTCCCATATTTTTCTACAGTGCACACAAACTACCCCTATAATTGGCAATCAAAATATATTAATAAAAGTCAGAAAACTCATACTTTTGGATTAATTCAAGGTTGTTTCCATTTAGCCCGCCATGCACCCCAACATGTATCAAAGGTTATGTTTCAAAATACCTGAAAAATTTAGCACTTGACTTCCAAATGACATCTTTTGGGTGCTTATGTATTTTGTTATAATGGACCTGACCACATCTCTAGCACTGTTGCACTTTTAATTCAAGCTAGGAATGAAAATTGTACCTTCCACATGGAACAAAAGGCTTCAGTCATTACTACAAATATTCAGAGAAGGGACAAGCTCTGAACCCTCTATCGATAGTGCAGTTGTGTCACCTGGAGGACATCTCTTCTCAATTTCATCAGACAAAAATGCTATATGTCAAATTCTTAAATAAATAATACCGAGTTCCTGTGCAGGAGCTGTAAGTCAAATAGGAGATACTTGTTCATGGCACAAAAGTATATATTTAAGAATTAACTTATCACCTATCACAGCCCACAGTAAATAAAGAGAGTAGAGAAGAAAGGGTCAAAGGCTGCTCTAATTACTCTCATCTTAGCAAGCAGCACGAAATGACATTTCCTGGGGTAATTAATCAAGTTGTGATGAAAAGTGAAAACACACTGGACACTTTTTGGTCAGGGGTTTGGTGGAAATTGCCACTGCTCCGTGGAGGACACCGCTGTCCATCTGGGAGAAGGTTCTCACTTAGGAAAGAGTGTATAGTTAGTAACGCGAGGTCCAGCATTCAAAATAAAGACAGGAGGAAAACGGCAGCAGTCATCTGGCGTCGCCCTCGCTCAGTCTGGCCTCCGTTCTTGCTGGTAACAGGAGGCTTGCGTGTTTCTGCGGTGTGTTGGGTGGAAACAGTCTATGCCTGGTGATTTTCACAAACAGACGAATATACTCCTATTTCCAAGCATGCAATTCAGCCACTTGGACTCCAGCAAAAACTGCCACCCGTTTCAAAGGAACTGGTGTAATGCAGTCCTTACTATCTGAGCTCATATCTATTACGAAAATCAAGCTGCATGTTTTTCCAGGTGCTACCATCTTGGAAACAAGGCACAAGGGGACCAAAAAAATGTGTTTCAGAACCTAATGTGAAAGTCTCCAATTAGGATTTTTTTAAATCTAGTTATTGCAAGCTGTTTTGGCTAAAACCCGAACATACTTAAATATCTTCCAACCTTGTATATTTGCTGCTTTCACTACTTATGTGTTATTTTGGAAATGTTCAAAAAATCCTATCAAATTAAACATTTAAAAAATTAAATATCTGTCATTGTAGTTTACATCGGTCTTTTTTATTAATTTGAGTGTGAAATTAGGCCATGCCTGTTGATTGTCAGTAAAATGAGTACAGTAGAATGACTAAAAAGCAAATAGTCCAACTGTCAGAGGATTTCTGAAACCAGACCAGGAAAAACAGCAACGTGGAATTAAATGCCATTCAGGGACCTTGATTCGTCTGTCTGTGGTGTTCCCATATTTCAGACCAATCCTCTTCCCTCTCCCAATGCCCCTGACCCACCCCCAAACAACATGAAAAGCAAAGAATAACTCTTTTGCTAAACACTGTGTTATTCCAAATTATATATTTTAAACCCAGTTAGTCACATGTTTGAAAATGCATATAGAACATCCTCTTAAGCAAGAGTGTGACTCAAACTTTCACTACTTGCTTGCAAGAGACCTTTGACATGCCCCATCCCTGAGGAGGTGGGTGGGGTTGAGACCAGACCAAATAGTGGCAAAACACCTTTGTTGAACATGGAGTTCACTCCTGCGATCAAGACTGGGTGGACCTGAAGGGCGGAGCAGTCCACTGGGCACCACAAAAAGTGGGAGGGGCTGTAATGTTGGGGAAAAATTAAACAGAAACTGAAGGAGTCAACCCATAGTTGCTGCCAAGTTTCTCCTCCTCTTTTTCTACAGTAAATTTGGAATCTGCTCTTATCTCTTTGACCCCACCTTCCAATCTTTACTGGAGTCTATATTTGTTCTTTGCACGCAATCACATTACATTCCAACTCAGACTTTAAGCCAATGTCTTGACCATAAATCTGGCCATACTACAAACCTTCTAGCCCATAAAGCCCCCCTTGTAATCCTACAATGATACTCGATTGCTTTCCCAAATGCTTCATCAAGCTTCTCTGGAAAGCATTTTCTTGTATTTTCAAACCTGGATATCTTACCTCTTCTCTCCACGTTACCCATCAAAATTATCAGTCCCCTCAATAAACAGTCCTCTGTAGGCTTATTGTGAAATAATGGGTTGGATTGGGGAAAAAGAGCCTATTTTTTTCCTAAAAATTACTATATAATGCAAAGCACTTGAGTTGATGGCTCTGGAATAAAGAACCAACGTGATAGGTATCACAATGGAATGATTGGGGTTAAACTAACAGACACTTTTGAGTGGGAGTTCAAAATGGTATTTTTAAGAGTGCCTTTAAAAAATTACTTCTATTGTTTTGTGGTTAATAAGAAACACATGAGCATTGCAGAAAAATTGGAATAAATATAAAAAGATTTTTTAAAAGACCATAACAATTACCTATAACCCCATCACTGGACTGTTGATGTTTTTGATGTATATTCTTCAGGAATTCATAGTAATACAGTTAACGGTTATATATGCATAACATAAGATATAACAAACATAAGATATCCTGTGTAAGCCAGAGCTGAGATATGGATATATTTGGTATATGCTATTAGGTGCCACTTCTACCCATTTCCAGCTCTTTACAAATATCTATTTGCTTCTACATGGTTCACATGGAGACTGGGGAAATTTATGATAAGAATTCAAGATATGTCCAAATTTGGGTCCAGATATATTTAGTTATGTCTGGCAAACTGTGTGTGTGCATTTGGGGTGTTGTTCCTCCAATTAGGAACCAAATATCAAAATAGACTCATGAGAAACAATTTATTCTAAATAACAAACTCACTGGGTCAAACTCAGAAACACAGACTGAAGGAGAAAGTCGTGATTCCTGTTCCAAAGGGCAACTGTAATTTCAATTCCCACCCACCCTTCTCCCCATGTCCCAAATTAGTGCATTTGGGAGAAGACACCGATTAAGCAAAAGCAAGAGCTTAAAATTCAGGATTCTAACAACTTTGTAGTAGCACTCTTTTAAATGAGTATAAAAAGACAAATAAGAGGCTACTAAAACTCAGGTGTTGGCAGTAGTTGTTCTTACTGTTCACACATACACATACACACACGTACACACACACGATACTGAATTGTACTCTCTAATCTGTTTTTGAAAAATATAGTATATTATAATCATACAAACATATCAGTAAATATAGTTCTATATCATCATTTAAAATGGTTTCAGAATATAGATTTTACCATAACTTATTTATAAACAGTGTTTCAAGAACATCCTCATAGCTAAATCTTTGGGTGAATGTTAAATTATTTCATCAGGATGAATTCCTAGCGGTGAGATTGTGGGTTGCATGGAATACGCATATTTAAGACCTGTGATATAAACCATACATATATTTTCTACCCTCTAGAGAGATTAAACTAACTTACTCCTACCAGCACCGAATAAAAGTGACAGATAAAATGTTATTTTTTAAACTCATGCTGACATCCTAGATAGACTAATCTCTTCCTTTTTCTAGAACCACCACCCTTTGTAGATAACATAAAGGTGTTAAACTAAATGAACCTGTCCACAGTTTGCAGCAGTCAGCTCCTCTTAGACCAATATGGCAGAAACCACTGCAAATGTCAATCATTAACCACAGACGATCTTGTCCCTCTTCACTCTGCAAGCCCATATCTAACTTGGCTGCTCTCAGTGCAGTTTCTGAGTACTGTATTCCCCTCCTATTTAATATTATGTTGTTGAGATAATCTTCTTCCCTGATATATTGTTTTACTTTTCTTCAGATCTTCTCTTGTTTGGCGTCGCCATCCCACATTTCCAATCTCTCTGAGCATGTTGGCTTAAAGTGTTGGGATTCACTCACATCCGAGCCATTTTAAATTAATGTGCCAAATAAAAATCCATGGGGCACTACCATTACTAACAATTCCTCAACACTCCATGCCTATTTCTGTTTTACTCTTGATTTTTTTCTATGAGCTTATTTCTAATTTCATTAGTATCCTCTGTTCTTGCTGTCCCTGTTCTACTCAACTCTTTCTATTTTTATTGGCCAAAGCAAGTAACATAACCATTACAAAGTTGGAAAAAGAGGAAATACACCCTACTTCTTTAGTGGGGTGTGGTGGTGAGGTAAAGTCAAATGTGAAAGGGCATGGATTTAAGGAAGGGTAAAGAATTTAGGTCACTATTGCAATCTAACATACCTGGACTTTCTCATATTTTGGACAATAATCACGTATTTATATAATTATTCACATTAAAATGCATGGCATGATGATCAAGTGGGATTTATTCCTGGGATGCAACATTGGCACAATATCTGCAAATCAATTAACATGATACACCACATAAGTAAAATGAAGGGTAAAAAATCATACAATCATTTCATGAGATGCAGAAAAAGCATTTGACAAAATCCAGCACCCACTTATGATAAAAACTCTCAGCAAAGTTGGAATAGAAAGAAGATACCTGAATGTAATAAAGAGTACATAAGATAAACCCACAGATAATATTATACACAACTCAGAAAAACTAAAAATGTTTCCTTAAGATCAGGAACAAGACAGGAATGTCCACTTTCACTTTTCTTATTCAACATAGTACTGGAAGTCTTAGCCACAGCAATCACACAAGAAGAAGTAAAATGCATTCAAATTGGAAAAGAAGAAGAAAAACTGTCATTATTTGCAGATATGGTACTGTACATAGAGCACCCGAAAGGTTCCATCAAAAAACTACTAGAACTGATAAATGAATTCAGTAAAGTATCAGGATACCAAATAAATATTCAGAAATTGGTTGCATTTTTAATATACCAATAATGAACTATCAGAAAGAGAAACTAAGAAAACAATCTCATTTATAATTGCATCATAAATAAAATAAAAAATAAAATAAAATAAAATAAAATACCTAGGAATACATCTAATCAAGGAAGTAAAAGATGTATACTCAGATAAATTTAGGACACTGAAGAAAGAAATCAAAGAAGATACTACTGGAAGCACATACTATCTTCATGGATAGGGAGAATTAACATCAGTAAAATGTTCACACTAACCAAAGCAATCTATAGATTCAATGCAATTTTTATCATAATACCAATGGTATTTTTCACAGAAAGAGAACAAATAATCCAAAAATTTATTTGAAACTACAAAAAATCTCAAATGGTTACAGCTATCTTGAGAAAGAAGAACAAAGTCAGAGGTATCACACTACCTGCTATAAAACTATACTACAAGGCTATAGTAATCAAAACAGCATGGTAATGGTACAAATACAGCCACATAGATCAATGGAACAGAAAAGAGAGAGCCCAGAAATAAACCCATGTCTATACAATCAATTAATTTATGACATAGTCAGCAAGCACATACAAAAGGGGAAAGAGTCTACACAATAAATGATGTTGGGATAGTTGGACAGTTACATGCAAAAAAATGAAACCATACCACCTTCTTATATCATATATAAGAATAAACTCAAAATAGATTAGACTTCAATGTAAGACTCAAAACCATAAAACTCCCAGAAGAAAATATAAGCAGTAAAAATCTCTGATATTTCTCTTAGCAATATTTTTTTTGATGTAGACTACATGAAACTACAAAATTTTGCACAGCAAATGAAACCACCAACAAAATGAGAAACAACTTCTAAATGTGAGAACATATTGCCAATGATACAGTTAATAAGGTGTTAATATTCAAATTTATATAGAACTCATACAGCTGAAGCCAAAAAAAAAAAAGTTCAATTAAAAAATGGGCAGAGGACCTGAATAGGTACTTCTCTGAAGAGTACAAACAGATGGCCAATAGACATATGAAAAGAATACTCAGTGTCATTAATTATCAGAAAAATGCAAATTAAAACTACAATAAAAGAACACCTCACACCTGTCAGAGTGACATTATCAATAAAGCAACAAACAAGTGTTGGTGAGGATGTTGGAGAAAAGGGAACCCTTGTGAACTGTTGGTGGGAATGCAGATTGGTGCAGCCACTATGGAAAACAGCATGTAGGGTCCTCAAAAAATTAAAAATAGAACTGCCTGTGACCCAGTGATTCCACTTCTGAGTATATATCTGAAGAAACCTAAAACACTAATTTGAACAGATATATGCACCTCGTGTTCATTGCAATGTTATTTATAAAAGTCAAGACATGGAAGTAACCCAAATGTCGATCAATAGACAAGTGGATAAAAAAGCTGTGATATATATATATATATATATATATATATATATATATATATATAAAATAGAATATTATTCGACCATAAAAAGAAGTAAATATTACCATTTGCAACATCATTAATGGGCATACGGGGTAGGTATTACGCTAAGTGAAATAAATCAGAGAAAGACAAATACCATATGATATCACTTATATGTGGAATCCAAAGAACAAAACAAACAAAATATAAACAGACTTACAGATACAGAGAATAGACTGATGGTCTCTAGAAAGGAGGGATGTTGGGGGCAGGGTGAAAAAAGTAAAGGGATTAAGAGCTACAAATTGGTAGTTACAAAAAAAGTCATGAGGATGTAAAATACAGCATACAGAATAGTCAATAATATTGTGATAACTATGTACAATGCCAGGTGGGTACTGGAAATATCAGAAGTAACACTTTGTAAAGTATACTATTGTCTTACCACTATGCTGTACACCTGAAACTAATACAAAATAATACTGAATATAAATTGTAATTAAAAAATAAAAATAAATAAAATAAGAAAAAAATACATGGTGTGATAGAGTATTACCCTCATGGCCACCAAAGAACCATGTTGCCCAGCGTTTATGCCTGTATGAATTTCCTAGGGCTGCTCAAACAAAGTACCACAAACCGGGTGGATTGAAACAAAAATTTATTCTCTCACAGTTCTGGAGGCCAGAAGCCTGAAATGAAAGTGTTTCGGCAGGGACATGATCCCTCTGAAGGTTCTAGGAGAGGGTCCGTCCTTGCCTCTTTCAGCTTCTGGTAGCCCCAGGTGTTCCTTGGCTTGGAGCAGCACTGCTCCAACCTCTTTCGCTTGGCTTTTTCCTTTGTGTCTGTGTGACTGATCCTATTACAAGAATACCCATCACATTGGTGTAGGAGCACACGCTTCTCCAGTACCACCTCATCTTAACTTGACTATATCTGCAAAGACTCTATTTCCAAATGAGGCCCCATTCTGTTATACTGGTTGTAAGGACAGCAACCTATCTTTTGGGAGGACACAATTCACCCATAATGATGTCCGTGTATATTCACCTTCCTCATTGATTCTGGGCCATGTGACTCGCTTTGGCCCACAAGACAGTAATCAACTTGACATAGAAGAAGCTTGAAAAGCATTTGAACACTGAGGCTGGCCCTCTTGGCACACTGCCCCCACTCCAGGAGGAGGCCTGGCGAGGCAGGTGTCCCAGCTGAGACCGGCCAAGACTCAAGCTGAATTCAGTCACATGAGGAAGCCAGGGGAAGTCACAGTTGCCCAGGCAACTTACAAAATGGTGAAAAATTATAAATTATTGTTTTAGAGGAGATACTGAGTTTTGAGGTTACAGTAATAGATAACCGATACAGGTAGTTATTGGTTTTCCTAAATCCTAAACCCAATCGGATCTGATGTTTCCCGACCCCCCAGTTCTATAATCATGACTTTAACTGGAATTGAAAAGAACTTTAGAGATAATCCAGGCTGATTTCATTATTTCAAAGATCTGGAAAAACATTGAGACTCAGGAGCTGAATTAACACACCTGAAACCAGGCTGCTGGAGAGGCAGGCAGCCTTCCGACTGTGGTTCTGCGCTCTTTCAACGTCATCGGGAGGTCGCATGCTCGAATATGAAACTACTACTCCGAGGGTGGGGCTGGCTCATGGTCACACAGCTATTTAATGTCAATATCAGGGCTCGAAATCAGATTTCCTAACTCCCCATCTAGAATTCTCTTCCTTTTGGGGGATGGTGAGCATACAGTGTGTGTCTGCTCACACGTTTAACTGATTATTGTCCTATGAAGTGTTTATCTTTGTGCCAGAGTGGGATACAGGGGGAAAAAGATACCATCCCTTATCTTTCCTAGCTCTGAAGCCTCTTTCTCTTCCTCTTTTTACTCTCCCCTCCTTAGTCCCCCAGCCTTGGAAATATGAGTAAGAATTCCTACCCCTCCCCATCAGCCACCACTTCATGCAGGATGGATTAATGAGGTTATGTCTCCAAAGAACTTTGAGTTCCTTGGAAGAAAGGCATTAACATGCAAAGTGGTGGTTGTTATTGCGATTACTTCACTGAGTAGGGTTTCACAGCTGTCCTGATGGAAAAGGGGCCAACAAAACAGAATGCCAGTTTCCCCCAGCAGAGGAGCAGCTGGAATGGATTATAAATGAGACCTGTGTGCCCAGCTCTCTTTTTCGTCAAAGCCCATCAGCCTTTCTCAATGCCCAGCTCTCCCCTTGACAGCCCAGCAAGCTCCCTGAGCCAGACAGGTGTGGGCAAAGGCACCATCTAGCTCCACGTGGATAAGCCTGCTTGGCAGGGGCAGCAAAACACTATATTCTGAAATGGGGCCAACCCATTACCAGTGCTCAGTAATGCAATGGATTTCTCCAGTGGTGATTTGGGGTAAGTAAAACATTCTCATTGCTCAAACTTCCCTCCACTTTATAGGGCAGGAGGGACAGGGGAGGGAGAGGGAAGAGGGTGTGCAGGCTCAGACAAATGTCACATTGCCAGGGCCAGAGCACCTCTACCCACCTCTTCTGCCTTCTTTCTTCTTCTTTCCTCCCCCATCTCTCCCTAACCCTCCTTCCCTTTCTCTGTCACCCTTCCTCCCTCCCTTCCTCCCTCCCTTCCTCCCTCTCTCCCTCCCTCCCTTCTTCCCTTCCTTCCTTCCTTCCTTCCTTCCTTCCTTCCTTCCTTCCTTCCTTCCTTCCTTCCTCCCTGTCTTCCTTCCATTTAACACATGTGTATTTAATATTATGTGGGGCAGCATGGTAGGTCCCAGAGATATAATGGAAAACAAGATGTAGTTCTTTTCTTCAAGTAACTACCCCTCTTGGTACAGGGGTGCTGGTGATGAGTATGGCAAAGACAGACAAATGGACAGAAAATCACATTCTATAACACATTCCAGAACTCACTTGGCGACCTTAGGTATATAGTGCCATAAGGACACACAGAAGAGCCGCTCAACCTAGTTTTGAAAGCACCTTTGAAGACCCCTAAAGAATCAATCGAAGATTGTCAGGTTAAGTGAAAGGCAAGTAGGTGGGTATTCTAAGCAGCAGAAGTTCCACTGGTTCAGCAACAGTTCAAAAAGTATAAATGTTTTGTGTGTGTATATATAAAAGAAAAACAATATGAGCATTGTAATAGTATTATGCTGTGATCATAATATTATTTGTGCATTTATTGAACACTTATGTATTAGACACTACTAAAAGCTTTAAATACATTGCCTTATTTAATCCTCACAAGTTTTATAAAGAAGTTCCATTACTATATTTATTCTGCCGAAGATGACACTGAGGCCCCGGGAAGTTAACTGACTTGCTCAAAGTCCCAGAATTAGTGAGTAGGAGAGGTAGGTTCACACCCAGACAGCCCCCCGCCCCACCCCGCAGCCCGTACCAATGACCGAGCAGTCCCTTTTGAGCGAAGGCCACCTCTACCTGTAGGTTAGCTCTGTCTTGATTCAACATTTTTTTAAATGGTAGATCTAAAATAGCAAGGCAAAGAACTGAAAAACATACTTCCCCAAGTCTAGGAAATATAGATTCTCTAACGCACTGGGTAAGCAAAATTATATTCTCTTCTGATCCAATAACGTATGTACAAGACAGCCTTTTAATCAACACAAAATTGTTCGCACCGATACATTGGCAAACAAATTAGAGAGCAAAGGCAAGAAGAGAGGTAAATATATATATATACTTAGGGACAGTTTGGACCTTTTTAGTTGTAACTTGTATTTAAGTTGTCAAACTTTTTCTAACCCTTTTGTCTTGTCTCCCTAATTGGTGTGTAAGCCCCTGATGGCCAGAGACTTGTCTGTTTTTCCTTTTTTTTTTTTCATCCTTTTCATTACCCATATCCACTCTCTACCTTGTGCTCCAAGAGTGTCTGGCTGTGCCTTTATCAAAGGATTTGTCACAGCATCTCTTACGTTTGAGTTAGCTATGTGAAAATTTCATACAAACAATTTTAAAGATTTTATTTATTTTTAGAGAAAGGGGAAGGGAAGGAGCGAGGGCGAGATATACCGATGCGAGAGAGAAACGTCCATCGGTTGCCTCTCATATGTGCCCCGTCTTGAGGCTGAACCTGCAACCTGAGCACCGCCTTGACTGGGAATCCAACGGACACTTTTGCTTTGTGGGACGTTGCCCAACCAACTGAACCACAGCAGTCAAGGCTCATACAAATTCTTGAGGACATTTGTGGTGGGGGGGTGTGGAGTAGAGGGGGAGCACATAATAGATTTCCGGCAAACGCTTTTAGACTTGAAAACAGAAGGCATGTGGTGAAAGTTCAGGGCTGGCTGGTAAACCAAACTCAAATCAAAGGCTTTCAACCTGCTTGTGTATCTTCTTCAACATCCTGTGTGCTTCCACCCTCTTAGCTCTCCATGCCCTTTCCTTCTCTTCCCGCCACTGTGCAGCATTCCTGAGCTACACATCAAAACCATGTTTTCCAATCCGTTGCCCAGAACCCTCGGTTACAGATTTCCTTCGGGGGATTACCCAATTTGGGAACTTTTAAAAAATGATGAATATTTCAAATACCAATAAAAGTGTTTTGCTTTGTTTCAGATCTGTTTGTGTGTTTGTTTATTAATGCCAAGTGTTCTGTTTAATGTATTCTGATAACCTGACTTGCATATTTTCCTTAGTGCTCCCTACTTAAAAGTTCTTTGCTGATACAGAGAATAAAGATAACTTATTTAATAAAAAATGTGAATTTTATTGATCTCTTCATTCTAGCATGGAATTAGGCTCAGACTCTTTTCTAGATTAGCTCACTTGACCTGAACGACACCACTACGAGGTGGGCACTTATCACATCCATACTAGAGATGAAGAATTAGAGACTTGGGGGTCCTAAGTGATTTGTAAATGGAATGCTGATATTTAAATCGGCCTGGTTTACTAGTGCTCTTAAAAATTCGACTCTTTTGCCTTCACTTATTGACCTAGAATCATTGATTTTTCAAAGCACTCCAGGGTTGGCCTCATTTACCTCCCACATACAGAGGAGGAAGGAGGAAACTGCTGGACACAGGCAGGTGATATGCCTAACACCACAGAGGCTGTTGGGCATGGATTCTGTTTATGGGTGATGCCTCACTATTTGTACCTGTTTTGAATAATGAGGTCAAAGAGGGTAAGAATCAGGTTGTATCCTCTTGCTTTTTACAGACGCGTGTCACGTTCAAGTGACAGAAGTAAACAGCTATTTAAGTATGCCTGGGTTCTGTAAAAATTAGTTGCAAAAACCATGTCTGCCTTTCTCAATTCACCAGACGGTCACAATGAGAGTGAGTCAGGGTGAGAGTTGGCTTACCCAAGTCACAGATCTCCACATCTTTCAGTGGTTACTTTATATTGTCCCCCAGACATATGTAACCAAATTGTCATTTGCCAGCACTCCTCAAACCTTTCTTCCATGTGTGGCATTTCCTCTGGAGCAAGTTGAGCTCAAGGAGGAGGGACCTGGCAGGCTGCCTGTTGGTTATTCAACCCCACAAAAATAAAGAAATACAGAGCTAGGACTTGGCATCTGGTTGGACCCCATCCATTATAAACTAAAATTATTTCAGAGGGAATCTTCCTTTTTTTTATTCTTTTTTCCCCTGTTTATCTAAAACCTGACATGGACTTTGTAGAATCATTGGGACCTCTCTGAGCTCACAGTGTGCAGGAAAAAGGTAGTGGTGGGAGTGGGGCGGGGGTGGAGTGGACACCTAAGCCACCACTTCCAGCCCATGGCCTTGGCCAGTGACCTCATCTCCTCATGAAGACTCAGCCTGTTGAGACCATTCAGTGTGATAAATTCTTTTAAGCATCTATCACAGGACTTAGTTCATAGAAGGCACTTGACAAATGTTAATTCCAATTTGCCATTTGTTCACAATATTTGTGATGATTCTGACAAATATTTTGTCATACACACACACACACACGCACATCTTGGGTTTTTTTTTGCCTTGTCACCACCCAGATCTTTGCTCTTGGATATCCCACTTGCCTAAGAGGGAGTGGTCAGTAAGGTCTGGACTCTGGGGCAAACTGCCAACATTCGAATGCCTACTCTGTCACTACCTGGCTGTGTGACCTTGGAAGAGTCACTTAAACTCACTGTGACTCAGTTACTCATCTTTAAAATAGTACTCACATTACAAAATTATTATGAGGATTTGAAGAGTTAATCCACATAACTACTGATAATATTGTCTGGCATATATAAGTGCTTGATAATCATTAACTATTACTCTTTTTCAACTTGTCCTTGCCTCTGCTTTCTCATATTCTATCTGAAAAAAAAAACAGAAAAATTTATATTTTCTGTATTTCTTTTGTATAGTTTTTGTGGAGGAAGGAGGCAGTTATAGAGGACCTACTGTGTGCAGGTACTAGCAACTTATGTATATCTAAAATAAAACAATTTTCAAGTAAAAAGCAAAATTAGGTAAATAATATACAAGTTGCTATGATTTGAAATGATATTTGAAATAATTAGGAGAAGTTTCATAGTACCGAAAACTTTTGTCTTTCACTCTAGGGATATGGTTTTCTTGAAGTTTTCAGGGACTGGGCACACAGAATAAGTGACATGACAAAAAAAAAGCAGATGTCACAGTCGGATTTTTCCAGATGACCCCTGAGTGTCCACTGTGGGGGTACCCGTTCTCCCTCCTCTCCAGCTCTTGCACATGGCCTTCCTTTGTAGAACTTGTAATTGACTTTATGAGCTGATAGTTGTTTACAGGGTATGATGTGAAAAGATCCAGGAGAATTCCCACCCAGAAATGGCCCCACCTCCCACTGGTTGGCATGCGCATAAGGACCCAGCCTCTACCTCTTCCTGTTCCACCTGCTCCCTCAGCTCACTTCGTCTGCTGGCATCTCGCTGCGCGCTCCATGTTGTTGACCAGCTTCAGGCCTTTGCTCTTAGACCTCCCTCTGCCTAGAAACCTTTCCTTGCTTATAAGAAAATAGACACAGAAACAAAATGAATATTTGAAGTCTCATTAAGCCATTATCTTTTTCATGTCTCTTTTCAAATCACCTTTTCCTTCAACCAAACATCAATGTGATCACACCTTTTCCGGTACTCCCTGCAGGTGGTTTAATAAGCCCTGTATAGAGTTCACAGACAGGGGTAATGGGAACACCTGTAATACTGTATTACTCTTGCCACCGAAATACCTATATTCTTAACGAACTAGAACACTTCAAGGAACATGGAATGTCTTAATCATTTCACCTTTCCCAGAACCTAGCAAAGTGCCTGATGTAAAATGGATAATCAATGTGCTTGATAAAAGAATGAATAAATGAATGAATGAATGAATGAGGTATAATTACCTCTTAGCCTTCAGAAAAGCAGAAAAATGAAACTGAAATCAACTAATTTTACTACTTTAAGCTACTTTGGGTAAGTGGTACTGGGAGAGAGGCTCAAATTCTTAGCTATAATATATTCAGGTAGATTTATTTTATTCCATCTTATTTCTGTGTTTTACAGCATTTGATCAGTATATATCACATAGTGCTGAAGAAATGTTTGATAAATGGATGGGAGGTCCAATATATTTCATTTTTAGCTGCAAGATCTTGGTGTCATTCCATGGAAAGGTGGCCCCCATAGTCTAGAACCTGGGAGGACAGTGATAGGCAGCAACACAGTTTCTAGGAGATAGAATTGGAGGGGCTATCTTGATGACCCCAACACCAATCAGAGGCATTTGCTATTCTGAGGCACAATCCACTGAGGAAGAAGCTGTGGAAAGACCTCCTTTCTCCCTGAAGCTATCTTTGTTTCAGTAGTTCAGTCTCTTCCTCAGAGCAGATACAAGAGCATAATATTTTGAACAATATTAATAGTCTCTTTTATTTTTAGGTATACATCATCAACTTCGTAGTCAATGTAAAGTAAGATTATTGCAAAATAAAGAAAAAATAAAGGAAAAATCATTATTGGACTTTTGATGTTCAAAATAGGAATTTTGCCACAAGATAGTAGTCTTAAAAGCAGGCATTATGGAGCAAGAATTTTCTAAATTACTCTAGCGCCCATGTAACATGTTAGGGCTAGTCCTGGCAGAACGCATTATATAATTTAATGTAATATAGAGAAGAACAGGACCTCAAAGAAAAGTTTGCCCCTTTCAAGCCTAAAAGATCACAGAGAGAGGATAATGGAACAATGAATTGAGAGTGGTGAGGTGGAATACAGCTCGCTGAATATCTCCTCTCTGGGTTTTGAAAGCCCTGTGGGGTGAGGAGGGGTAAGGGGTTGTTTGAGAGTACAGTGAGAACATAAGGATTTTCTCTCTTTTTTTTTCTTTATTTTTATTATTGACGCTGTTACAGATGTCCCCATTTTCCCCCACTTTGCCCACGTCCACCCAGTTCCCACCCCCCTTCCCTCAGGTCATCACCACACTGTTGTCTGTGTCTATGGGTTATATACATATGTTTTTTGGCTAATCCTTCATCTTCTTTCACCCAATCCCACGCCCTCCTCCCACTGACAGCTGTCAGTCTGTTCCACATACCCATACCTCTGGTTCTATTTTGTTTGTAGGTTATTTTGTTAATTAGATTTCACAAATACGAGATCATGTGGCATTTTTCTTTCTTTTACTAGCTTATTTCACTTAACATAATAATCTCCAGGTCTATCCATGCTGTCACAGAAGGTAAAAGTTTCTTCTTTTTAATGACTATGTAGTATTCCATTGTGTAAATGTAGTGCAGCTTTTTTATCTACTCATCTACTGATGGGCAGTTGAGCTGTTTCCAGATCCCAGCTACTGTAAATAATGCTTCTATGAGCATAAGGGTGCCTATTTTCTTTTGGATTAGTGTATTTTGGACCCAACTTTTGTTTTTTGGGGTGGAGAAAACTCCGAAGATACATAAGGGTCCTACAAAATTTAGAGTGTGGAATGGGACTTTCGAGTTGAGAAAAAGACTAACTTGTAGATCTGAACTTTCTCTGTTTTGACGTGGCATAAAAACCTAAATGTAAAGCAATGGGCCAGCCACAGCCTGCTGGGATGGAGGCCGAGACGAGCTGTAGGGTTGACAGCGGGGGCTACAAGTTGCAGGTACAGCAAAGATTGAAAGGGGTCTTCACCAGCAAGAGAGGGGTGGGCAGCAGAAGTAAGTCTTCAGGGAGGGGCCCCAGGCTCTGAGCGAGCCAAGCAGAAATAGACCACAAGTACATCAGCCGCAGATGTCAGCTGCAGGAGCCAGCTGTGGCCGCCAGCCATAGGGTGGTGCCAAGCATTCCTCAGCAGACACCAGGCACCTCATACCCAAGCACAAGTGCAAATCCAGGGGCTCCCTTCCCCCAGTCCATGGGCCACAGGACCCGGAGAGAGAAGCAAGACGGGGAGAAGAGAACTCTGAAGAACTGAACAGAAAAACTAGTGAATCTAAAGATTCTGCATAAAGGATTGGGCAGAACTAATCTCAAAGTAAATTACACTAAATACAGATGTCTTGTTTTTATTGCTACTCAAGCAGATAAAGGGCTCATGAAGAAAATCAGGTCAGGTATAAAGAAAAAATTACCTAATTTTCCTCCCACTCAGAATGCCATGTGAATAATTTGGGGACTCCACTACTCACAGGCAATTTTGATACTTAGCAGCTTGGCCATGGGGCTCAGTAAGGACAATGGTTTGCCGGGTAAAATGAGAAGCAATTCCACTCAACATCACAAGAGAAGGTGTTCCAGGCATTTGGGATGCTCGGATCATTGGTCTGTCCTGTCTCCACCTCTTCCTTTCTCCCTCCCTGATCTTCTTGTCTTTCTTTTCTTGACCTTTTCCTTTTTTCTCTGAAGAGAGAAAATGAGCACCAATGGGCAAGCTGAATCAGAATGATGTCTTTCTCAGCTTTTTAGACATTTAGAAGGAGAATTCAAGTCGAACGACAAAGCCCCTAAGGAGCACTACTCTGACAATTATAGGTGCCCCCAACACAACTTATAATTGACATTTCCACATTAGCGCCAAGGAAGAAATACAAAAGAGAACAAACGACAAAAGCTCTTTAGCGGACTTCACGTTAGGCTGATGAATATGTTAGTGAATTGAGGAAACCCTCAAAAAGTTTAGCAAGTGGAACATTCCTGATGCAGTACGTTAACTCGAGTAACCTAATATAATAACGGCCATAGGAAAAAACAAGTCATACTCCCCAGAGACTATCTATGGTCATAGAAAGAAGATGTGACACTTTAAGTAAATAACTAATTGGAATGATCCAAAGTGTTGTTTTGACTAATAGTGCAGTCTCTGTACGGAAATATGAACTGTCTTTGCTTTGAAGGTTTTCACACACAAAATAATCCTGCTCCAGTGGAACTTCTGAGTGTTAAATAAGTGACAAAATCTTGGAAAATAGGAAGGGGGATTGAAACCAAGCAACTTCAGGGCCCAGCTGCAGGACAGAGAGAAGGAGATAATAAAATGTCCCCGCTCTGCTTCCCCTTTGGCCTCCATTTATTTGTGAGAACTTCTAACTCACCAAAGTTAAGTTTAAAATAAAATTCAGTTTGATGCACTCCTGAGGCACACAGGCACGTGAGTATAGAAAAGTTTGCATGAAACGGATCTCGCTCCTTGGAGATGACTTTGCGTACATCGGCATGCACTAGTCAATGACAGGATGGAAGTAACATCAGTGGAACTCCTACTATGTACAGGGTCTGGCACAAATAATGCCACTTTGCTATTACAAAATATTTTATTACAAAATTATAAGCATGTAACTCTGTCACATAACAATATCACACTCAAGCACACCATATAACATTTATGGTGAAATGTTTAAATTAAAGCTATAAATTATTACACCCATATTATTACCCTGCCAACCACACTCAAGCAGGCCTTACTTCTGCCGCAGCCTGTATAAGCCAAGCACTAACAATAATTATTCTAAATATCTCAGTTCATGTAATCCTCGCTACAATTCTAGGGTTAGGGTGTTGTCTTCATTTTACAGATAAAGGATCATTTGGTCCCGCCCTTGCATGAATTCCTGAGTTACCAGGATGGAGGCTTCTCCTTTCTTCGAAAGCCTTAGGTAAAAAAAGTCCCAGGGCTCCTCAGTGTGGTCCATTTCAGCAGTATTACTCAGAAGGTTTTGACCATCAATTCCCATTTGTAATCCAAGGGCTCTTTAGGCCACTAGCTCCTTAGTGACCAAACAATGAGTCCTGTGCCCAACAGCACATAGGTTTTCCTGGTCACCCATCAGCACCAGAAAAGGGAGAGAGGGAGTACAGGAGATATACAGAGTGACTTTCAGGGCATTGAGCCCTGTTGCATAACTCTAAAATATAAGTAATGTTCTCATTATTCCAAAAGTACTGTCTACATGCCCCTTATTTTAAAAAGAAAAAAAGGTTGTATAGCACATGACTGAGAAAGTAAAATTGCCCTGAAGTGCCACCGTCAAGGGGTTGCCACTAGCCCTTGGTCTTCAATAAAGAGCTGCAAGTGTGGCTAGGTCTTTGGTCTCTGCCACTGCAAGATAAAAACAAGATTTTTGTCAGCTTGAAATAGTCAGGGGGAGGAGAACCCTCAATTTTGGCCAGATAGACCTGGGCTTGAGTACCATCTTTGACCTTAGACAGGTTACTTAAATTCTCTGAGTCTCAGTTTTCTGGATGACAAATAGGTGATAATAGCATTAATTCATAAAGCTTGGAGAGAGGCTTAAATGTTATATGTGTAAAGCTCTCCGCAAGGTGCATGGCACAAAGCAGGAATATAACAATCACATTCAATTAAGTACTGCAGATGTTTCTGATATTAGAATCCTTCTGCCTGCAATGCGCATTACCAGCTGCTGAGATAATTTCCCAACATCTTTTTTTTTTCACTGAGTTAATGGCTAGATTTCAGGCATATAGTTTATAGAATAAGCTCTTGGTTAAAGTTTGTTGATTTTTAACACAAAGTATCTATAAGAATTCTCTTCTGTTTATGTGTTTTTTATTGAATGATTGAAGCTACTCATAATAAAGTACATACTCCAGAATTATCAATGTTTTTATGATATAACTTTAAGACTCTCAAAATAAATTCTACTTCTGTAGTGAAAGCAGATCAACCCTACTTTTGAGACATTGATGGACTGGAACCACGGAGCTGCTTCTTCAGTCCTTGGGGGGCAAGAGGGTGACGCAATGTAAGAGCCACAGTGTGAGGAAGGCTGTTTCTTCTTAATGAATGCCCAGCCATCCCACTTGGTTTGGTTGAAAAGCAAGACTCAAAGTCTCAGCCTCTGTGACTGCCAAGATCCTGTCACTCTTAATGTGCTCGTTTCCAGCTGTGGCCCCATGAAGCCTCTTCAAACAAATTATTCTGCACCGATTGATCATGTCCCACTCCTTTTAGATGGCCCATAACCACATTTGAGAGTTAGACAGAAATACTGCCTGACAGATGATCCATGTCGGGGCCAGGAGTCTTAGAGCATAACATCTCCCAACCCACTTGCCAGTGTGGGACGTACCCGGGGCCCACACCTAACAACTGTGTCAGTGGTAACAAGGCCTAAGTGCTGACACATTCAGCTGCTTCCTGCCTGTGAACGACCTCAGGGCTTTAGAGTACTTGCATGTCTGGACTTTCTTCTAAAGACACTATGCACCTCCATCAAACAAGCAAACAATTTTGTTCATCGTCTGTCTCCATCTAGCTGGAATACAAGCTCTAAAGGCAAGGCATTTGCTTTGTTTCATTTGTCGCTCTATGTCCAGCTCATAGATGCATGCCTGGCACATAGTAGGTGCTCAATTTACATTTGTTAAGTGGATGAATAAAAAGAGAATCCAACAAGGATGTCTTTCCTTGGTTTTCCTCAGAGGAAGAGAGGTCCTACTAAAAATAAACAGGTTGTGAATGTGCTGACTCCGGGAATTTGCTTTATTAAAACATGAGATACTAAAAATAGGTGTTCTTTATTCTGGGGTGTAAATGAAATGTGATAAATTTGATGGCCCTTCCAGCTGATAATAAGAAAAATGTGCTCATTTTTATTCACTTTTACTATTCCTACTCAATAAAGGTTTTAGAATGCCTACATTAATCTTTTTAATAAGAATTGAATTTTAGTAATGGACCAGTCAAAAGAACTATGGTTTAGTCCATAAAATTCAGTGTGACTTTATTGTTTGTATTTTGAAGCACGAGAGTAATATGGGGAGGTGCGAGAAACCATTTGCTCCCTGGCAAAGTCTGAGGATCAAAATTGTTTAATGATCTTTCTTCATTTCCTGAAAAGGACTTACTTCCTGAGATATCTAGCCATGGCAGGCTCAGGCCATGACAAAAACCTGTTACTTTTCCTTCCAGCATTGTGGCATGTGTTCCTATTGTTGCTTTTGGGCAGGAGTTTATATATTTAACTTTTTTAATACCCATCTTCCCTGACTAAATTTTAAGCAGGAATCTTTGCCAGTTTTGTTGATTCTGTTTCCCCAGTGTCTACAATAGTGCTTGCAAATTAATAAATTGTCAAATGAATGGTAATTAGAATCACAGCTCTTAATATATATGCAAACATATTTTAGAGAGGAAATGATGGTAGTAACAAGAATTGAGACCATGACAGCCATTGTAGAAGATCTGGACTTAGGCGTGGATCACTCCAGGTCTACTGTTTTCTAGATGTGTTGCCATCAGGCATTTAATCTCCCAAAGCTTGCTTTTGAGACTTGAAAAATGGGAGTAACAATACCCAGTTAATGAGACAGTGAGAAAGATTGTATGAGATAAAGGATACAAATGTATTTTGTGAGAGCTGCTAAGACTTATAGAAATGTCAGATATCATCACGTGTTGGGTGCCTGCTGATAGACTGAGTTGCATTAGCCTGTTACATAATTTAATGGTTCTGCTGAAGAAGCTACTAATGGATGCTCAGTTGTTACAGCAGGTGCATAAAGGGAGATTCCTTTCACAAGAAAAACCAGGAATTGGAGGGCTCATCAGGATTGCCTGGGGAGCTTTTTAAATTACATATTCTTAGGTGTGGTAAGCAGTATCACTTGTTCACAATTTATCTCCCTCACCACCCTCATCCTGTCTTATATACCATGCTTTCCTGTAGATGGTGTTTAGTCTTCATCCCATGAACATCAAGCATGGCCATAGATTTGCCTTAGTCAATGTATTATAAGTGGGTATGATGCATGCCACACCAATGTGGAAATCTTAGATGTGTTGGCATGGTTCAGCTTGGCACCCCCATGAGCTTCTGACCTCAATTATGAGAATGGCATGTCCTAGTTAGTGGACACTCCTTCAGCCTGGGTTCTGGAATGAGAACACACATGCTTCTAGGTCAAGCCCAGACATGCCCAACAGAGCTGCAGCAGGCTCACAGCCCTCATGAAACGTGAGCGCAAATGTTTGTGTGAGCTACTGAGATGTCAAGGTGGTTTGTTACCATAGCGAAAACTGACCAGTACACTAGGATCCACTTCAAGCTCACTGAAGCCCAAACTCTGTGGCTAAGGAATCTGTGTTTTTAAAAGACTCTTCATGTGATTCTGATAATCAACCAGGCTTGTGAACCACTCTCTCACATTATATACACACCTTCCCTTTTTCCTGTCACCTGCCCATATGAACAGGGCTTGACTAATGTTTTCACTGTTCCTATAACTCAGCTGGTAACATTCTTGGTTGTCAGGCCAGTAGGAAAAGAAAAGAATGCCCCTCTGCTTTGGAGATGGTGATAGAATCTGAAGTTGCAGAGACTGAATCTCAAATTAAATCAGACTTTAGGGTCACCTGACCTTTCTCTCCAGGCCTTTATTGGGAATGTGATGGAATAATTTATTACTATAAAAGCAAAATTTAACCTATAATGGCTATAATTTATTATAGACAAGATGGGTTTGATTTGTGTGTGGTCATTATTCTATTCTCTGACAATCCCTAATAACTCTGTCTGTGTTAGCTACTAAATTATTATTGGCTAATCAATGTCCAGCAGTTCTGTCTGCTGATGAAGCAGCTAGAAGAGGCAAGAGGGCATTGTCAATAGTCCCTGGTACAGAATAAGCCTGTGATTCCCAGGAAGACGTTTCACTTTACTTGCTAGCTTCCCAGCAATAAAACTGGAGCCCGTGGGTTTCAATTATGAAGAAAAATGATTTTCTTTTGTTCCCCAAAATGTTCCTTGAAAGGTCATGGACAAGATTAAAATCACTTCATATGAGTAAAAATAAATTTTTAAAAATGTGTTGGGCTATCTCATAATCAGGTGATCTCTTAATAAGTTCAGACAAGATTCCATGGAGAACTAGCTCTACAACAAATTGTCCTACTTCAGTGTCAGTGACACTCCAGTTAGGGTGCCACTCTTGGTTTGATCATTTTTTCCTCAGGAGCAAGGGCGTAGGGAAATGTCGAATTATTATCATTTATGACATTAAAATTGAACTTGAGTTTCTGTTCTTATTTTAGCCTTGTATAAACTGTAACTAACTTTTCTTTTTATGTTGTAAAAGCAAAATTCCTATAGCCTTCAGATTACAGTCAGTAGGACAGAAAAAGCTGTTTTATGTTCGCAGCTATGCCCAAGAAGACTTTCTGAAAAGAATATTATTGCAGAGCTTGGGACTAATCAAGTGAAATCCCTTAAGTCATTCTTTCACTATGCATGTATCTTAGTAGATCCAGAGACGCAATCACTCATGACAAGCACTGAATGTACAACAGCCTTCTAGAACACTTATATCATCAGCGCAAGAAACTTGGGAATATTTCATATTCAAATAAATTGAAATGGAGATGTTTAGAGCCAAAAGCTATGTAAATCCATTTTCCCTTGAAAATGGAGGTCCACATTCCTTCGAGTGTAGCTTTCCGCAGCTCCTGTCCCCCATGACTCTCAGATGCATGAAGCTGATAAATATCCCGTTACTCCTTGCACGGAGACTTAGTTCATGTGGACTTCACTTATTCTTTTAAAAAAAGAAACGTGATTGTCTTACATGTTACTTAGACGGTAAACCTCAGTGACCTGAAACACCCGAAGGGGGAACCCGGGAAGCTCCAGCTGCTGACGGAGTATATTTTGTTAGAGTCCCTCTGTTAATGTTGGCGTGCAAGGTACAGGGGGCAGAGTTGAGTGTGTCACTTTTTGGAATAAAACCCAGGTATGAGTTTATTTGCCTGGTATTTGCCATTTCTTCTAAAACTGAAGACCAAAAATTCTTGGTAATTAAAGTTTCTGCATATTTAGACTCCAGTTATTCCATTTTACAAAGTCATGTAATTTTTTTTTTTTAAGTTATGGAGACATTTGAAAATCTGTTGGAAAAATAGACCTCCTCCTGCTTAGAAATCCACATTTCAGGGAGTTCACCTGGGGTTAATGGAGTCCTGGTCAAGAGCTCACAAGATAATGAAAACAGCATGGGACTTGAGGTCTCATTTCTCCCTCATTTCTACCTATGTGGTCTTAGTCATATCACGTAACTTCTCTGAGAGTTAGTTTCATTTTAGTTTTTTAAACCATAAAGGGATTTATATAAATCTTAGCAATTTTTCTCACAATTGTAGGAAATGTAAATTTTACTAGCCCCCCAAATATTGTTCTATTTCTCTTTCTATCATTAAGGTCTCTTACGTGAACCCAAAGAAAATCTCTTTCTACCAATTGTATGTGACCATAAGGTCAGTCACTGATGTCCTTCCTATGTCTTTGCCTTGTGACATTAAAATTTACACCTTAACTTTATGTGTGAGATTATAAAATGGGGCAAAAGATAAAGCCAAAGCAAAAATGTGCACATTTACAGGACTTCGTCTACATACTCACCAATACTAATTATTATTATTGCCTTCCTAGTGGGTGTGAAGTACAATCTCATTATGGTTTTGATTTACATTTCCCTAATGACTAATGTTTTTTGGCCATCTGTAGAACTTCTTTCAGGAAATGTCTATTTGGGCCTTATTCATTTTTAAATTGAGTGTTTTATTGTTGTTGAGTTTTAAGACTTCTTTATCTATTATGGATACTAGACCCTTATCATCTTTATGATTTACAAATATTTTCTCCCATTCTGTAGGTTTTCTTTTCACATTTTTGAATATGCTCCTTAATGCACACGTTTTAAATTTTGCTGAAGCCCAATTTATCTATTTTTTTCTTGTTACCCTTGATTTTGGTCTCATATCTAAAAATCTATTGCCAAATCCAAGGTAATGAAGATTTACCCATAAGTTGTCTGCTAAGAGTTCTATGTTTTCAGATACTATATTCATGTTGTTAATCCATTTTTAGTTGATGTGCATACATGGTGTAAAACATGGATCCAGCTTTATTCTCTTGCACGTGGAAATCCAGCTGCCCCACGTCGCCATCTCCTGAAGGGATTGTGCTTTTCCCGCTGAGTATTCCTAAAATTCTTATCGAAATCATTTGGCCATAAAAATATGGATTTATTTTTGGATTCTTAATTATATTCAATTGGCCTATTGATCTGTCTTTCTGCCAGTACCACACTGTTTGTTTGTTTGTTTTTCCCATAACTTTGTAGTGAGTTTTGAAATCAAAAAATGCTAATCTTCCATTTTTGTTCTTTCCTTTTAAGATTGTTTTGGCTATCTAGAGCCCCTTGCAATCCCATATTAATTTGAAGATCATCATTTCAGTTTCTTCAAATAAATAAACAAATAACAAAAACCTGTTGGAATTTTGATAGAAATCGTATTGAATATTTAGAACACTTTGGATAACACTATCATCTTAATGATGCTAAATCTTCCTATCCATGAAAACAGGCTGTCTTTACATTCATCTAGGTGTTCTTTACTTTCTTTCATCAGTGCTTTATAATTTCTAGTGTACAAGCCGTTTACCTCCTTGGTTAAATTTATTCTCAGAAGTTTTATTCTTTTCAACATTACTATAAATAAAATTGTTTTCTTAATGTTAGATTGCTCACTGTGATGTATGGGAACACAGTTTATTTTTTCTTGTTGATCTTGTACTCTGAAACTATATTGAATTCATTTATTAAATCTGGCAGTTTTAGAGTCTTTGGAATTTTATATATAGGATAGTGTAGTCAGAAAAAAGGGATAATTTTACTTCTTTCTTTCCAATTTGGATTTTTTTTATTTCTTTTTCTTCTCTAATCACTCCTGCTAGAACTTCCAGTACAATGTTGAATAACAGTGGTGAAAGCAGACATCCTGATCTTCGAGAGGAAGCTTTTAGACTGTCACCAGTGTGTATAATGTTAGCTATGTGGTTTTCATAAATACCCTGTATAATATTTAGGAAGTTCTCTTCTAGTCCTTTTCTTTTCTGAGAGCTCTAATCATGAAAGGGTGTTGAATTTTGTCAAATGATTTTTTTTGCATCAGTTGAGATGATCATGTGAGCATTTTTCTTTTATTCTATTAATGTGATGTATTTCACTGATTTATTTATTTTTTATGTTGAATCGCTCTTGCTTTTCTGGAATAAATCCATTTGGTCATGGTGTATAATCCTTCACATGTGCTGTTAGATTTAGTGCGCTAGTATTTTATTGAGAAGAAAACTTTTAATTTAATTTAATTTTGTTTTTGTTTTTGTTTTAGAGCTGCAAATAAGGAATTGTGAACCTGTAGTTCAGTAAGCCGACTTAACAGCTGGTGCAAAAGAAGCTGGTGGGCGGAGCCACATCAGCATGAAGGAGATCCCCAACAGGGTGTCCCTCTGTCTCAGGGTCCTGACTGGTTCTCTTCAAAATTTTGAAGACAGAGAAGCTTCAAGGCGAAGACCTGCTTATCACATTTGCTGCTGAGAGAGTGCAAGGGAGACCTAATACTTGAGAGAGCAAAATAAAGATTCCAAAAGACCTGACACACTGGAATTATCAGACCAAACTAACAAAGGTGCACTTAAAATCGGGGAATTGATATTTTAGGTTCAATAAAAGACTCAGAGAAGGTGGGGAGGGGGAGCTGGATTAACAGCCATTCCCTTAAAGAGCGCTGGGATCCAGCTAACTGCAGACCCAGCGTGAACGGAGCATCTCAAGGCTCCAGAAAAAGAGTGCAAACCAGGGCTCTGCTCACAGTGTCATGTCCACCGCGTACGCGTGCATATATGTCTGGGGCTTGCTTAGTCCTGCTCTTGGCTCTGCAGGCCCATCCACATCTGGAACATTTATTGCTTCAGTTCTGGGTGCCAATTTTTAAGTGACAAACTGGAGCCCATCCAAAGAAGAGTGACCAGGGTAAAGAAAGGGCTCAAAATCATGTCAAGCCAGGGAATGTTGAAGGAACCAGGGCTGTTTAGCCTGAGGGAGAGAAGATTAAGTGGGGGATTTGAGAGTTGTTTTCAAATAACATCACGTGAAAGGAGAAATAGACTTGCTCTTTGTATTTTAAGAGTGGAGAAAAAGACCTAAGGTAGATGTTAGAAGCAAGGAGAGGTCAGCTTTCTACAAGGGAGACATTGCCAATAGTCACCAAGGTCTGGAAAATCTATAGGTTACACACATTGTTTGTGGCAGAAAAAGTGTTTTAGCACCTTAGCACCCCTCCCTCACTTCTGGGGAAATTGCTTCCCATTTCCTCATGGTTATTACTGGAACACACTGAAAGTTGCACCTGACTTAATTCAGGCCAAGGGGTCCTTTCCCTGGCATCTGGGGACTTAGGCGTGAGGAAGAGTAGGCAGCCTCTGGCAGAAACTGTTAAGAGGTAAAGCACTAGGGAAGAGTTACTCACCAAGAGCAGACAACGGCAAGAAAGGAAATGTGAAACTAGCCCTCTGAGGAGTGAGAGAGAAGAAAAGAGAAGGGAAGGGAAGGGAAGGAGGGGAGAGGAGAGGAGAGAGAAAACAGAAATGTTTGGGTACTGAATTTCAGATGTTCCTCGGGTTGACTCTTCTCTCCCACAACTTGGTCGGTCACTCAGCTCTTTCTTAGATTTGGTGAAATACTTTAACATCCCAAAGGCTGGTCCCTCTTAGTTACATTAGAGTTGGGTTTTTGTCACTTTTAGCTCAAAAGATTCTAACCAATATTAGTAGCCTGAAGGGGTGATAAGATCGCCATTAATGGAAATGTTTAAAGAGAAGCAGGCCTACTATCACCCACCCAGAATTCTATGAAGGGGGAGGGAGTAAAATTGAAATAGGACTGGTCATACGTTTGTAGTTTTTGAAGCTGAGTAATGAATTTGTTATCTTTTTCTCTCTACTTTTTGATATATTTAACATCTGCCCCCATAAAGAGAAGCAAAAGAAATATGGAGAGAGTTCTAGCCCTGAGGGAAAAGGAACTAAATTAATGGTTCTCAAACACTTAGGCTCCTCAGAGTAGATTTAAACAATAATGAAATTTCCTCAAAAAAAATTAAAAATGACACTGCTTTTTGACCTGGTGATCTCACTTCTGGGAATATGTCCTAAGAATGCCCATACCAGGTTGAAAGACTCTGTGCACCCTTATGTTCATAGCAGCGTTATTTACAAAAACCAAGATCTGGGAAGAGGCCAAGTGCCTATCAGTAGATGAGCGGATAAAAAAACAAAACAAAAAAACTGTGCTCCGTTTGCACAATGGAATACTAAGATGTAAAAGAGAAGGGAATCTCACCTCCTGTGAGCATGGGTGGACCTGGAGATTATTATGCCAAGTGAAAGAAACCAGATAAACCAGTCAGAAAAAGACAAATACTATATTAACTCACTCATATGTGGAATCTAATAAACAAAATAAACTGATGAACAAAATAGAAACAGGGGCATGGACACATGGAACAGACTGACAGCTGTCAGCGGGGAGGGGCTGAGGGTGACAGGATGAAAGAAAGTGGAAGGATTAGCTAAAGAACATATATTATCATTACCCATAGACACAGACAACAGTGTGGTGATGGTCAGAGGGAAGGCGGGGTGAGGGCTGGGTGGAGGTGGGCAAAGTGGGGGGGATGGGGACATCTGTGATAGTATCGATAATAAAAAAATTTTCAAGACCTCAGTTCTCAAAATTTTGATTTAATCAGCCTGTGAGGAGGCTCAGGATTCCACACATTTTCAAACACTATCCAGGTGGTTCTAGCCATCACCCAGGTACAATCCTTGCTGCATTAGGTGACATTTAAGGTATCTTCAAATTTAAGATCCATAGGCTTAAAAAGAACAAAGCCTGAAAGTGACCAACACCTTTAATTTTAAAATGTGGAAACTGAGGTCAAAAGAGGTCAAGTGATTAAGTTTACAGAGTTAGTAAGCAGCAGTGGTGAAAAACCTAAACCCAAGGCAATCCTTGTTCTCTGTTCTGTTCTCACCAACTTTATTAAAATTATGAAAACCTTGAAAAACAATGAGAACGAGACACAAAGAAAGGTGACCCTGGATGCGGACTGCTTAGTTTGAATCAGGACTCATCTCCCTGTGTCTCGGTTTCCTCACCCATACCTACTTCGCAGGGTGGTGGTTGTAAGTTAAATGAGTCAACATATGTCCAGTGCTTAAAACAAAGGCCTAGTATGTGGTTAACAAGTGCTTGCTACTGTTATAGTTAACACTTGCATTACAGGAGGGAGGAAATTCTCACTGAAGACCTTCAAGAAAACTCTAAACAGGTCTTCATCGGTGATAGTCCAGAGCAGGGGTGGAGAATTTTGAGGCCACGCTCAGCATCTGGCTTATTGCTTCACGCCATCCTGTTCAGTATAAGAGGCTACTGCTCAGGCCACAAAGCTTGAGTCATAAAGCTGGTGGGCCACCCTGGTCACTTCAGCCAGAGGAAAGAAGAGCCAGAGTACCCAGGAGCGCCACTTGACAGCCACATACATAAATACATGCATACATGCATACATGCATGCATACACAAACCCAGAATGGCTCCTGCTTTGTTAGGATTTTTAAAAAAAATTTCCTACATACCCAGGCATTGAACAAACAAATAACAATATCTGCCTTTAATTAAAAAATAAATAAATAACAACAACAAAATAGCTAAGAGAGATATAGTCACTTCTAAGGTACTGCTAGATGTAGGGAATTCAGATATTCCTAAATTCCCGAAGAGTAAAGACAGGAAAAGATGAGTGTCACACCAGGCCGGCGGGGTTGGCGCCTGCCTTGCTCACTGCCAAACCTGGTGGCCGGTGGCGTGTCTGGCATGTGGCAGGGGTTCAATAAATATGTGTTCAAGGGGTGATCTCTCAGAGAATGGCTCATACATTTTACAGAGAGTTGAGACAATTTCAGGTTCAAAGTGTGAATCTACAACTTTAGTTATCCCTTAAAAATTAAAACTTGAGAATTTCATGAATTTTTTTCATGAAAAAAATTTTATTTTCTTAAAAAAGATTTTATAAAGCTAAACATAAAGAAGATAGTTCCTGTGGCTTAAAGGGCTACTTAAAAAAAGAGAGAGAGAGAGAGAGAATAATGTTCAGGGGCAACCACAGAGAAAACAGAAGTGCGGAAATAGCTCCCCCACCCTCTTATGGCTCTTCCTTTCCATTCTCCGCCAGCTTTCTCTTTTCTCTTTCCATGTTTTGTCCTCTCTGATACCCTCTCCCCAGGACTTGCTCCCGTGTTTCAAAAACACTGTCCTATTTTTTTTCCTTTTTCTTCTCTTTCTCTTCTTCTTATTCCTCCTCTAACCCAGTCTCTTTACTTTTAGTGATAAAATGTAACTGAAATATTAATTAATTAAATCCTTTAACAAATATTGAGGAAACTATGTGCCAGGCACATTTTTATTGTTATGTTATTTTGTTGTTCAAGTGTAATTTACATCCAAGAACCTCCCTTGGTACGGATTTCACTGAGACGCCCCCATTGTTTTTCTTGCTAATTCTTTCCTGCCACTAGAGGTCAGGGTTCAGTTAGTGCTACAGAGGGCCGACCAAGTGTGAAGGGCCAATGAACACTCAGAAGGTCTGGGAGTGGGGGTAGGGGTAGGGATGGGGGGCGGCAGCGGGGTGGGCATAGGACTCTGGGGACGCAGGAGTTGTGTGCTCAGGTTGAGACTAGGCATGAAAAGGCTGAGCTACCCAGGCAAACAGGTTGTTGCTTTACCACATAGAAAATGGGCCCCTCTCATCACATCTTCTTTTTTTTTATTTACCTCTCTATTTACTCTTAATTGGCAGTGGCATTTTGTCTAACGTATAACTGATATTTCAGTTTATTTATTTATATTTATTGATTAGGCAGAAGAGTACTTCAAGCTCCAGAACAAACTTATGCGTTCCTACTTAGAAGTTCCTGAAGTGTTTGGTTTCCAGATTTAACGACAATAAAAATATTCACTCAGGAGGTTTTGGGGGGTCTCCTGAGCCAGAGCAAGATTTTTTTCTCACACTTAAAAATATTTAGTTGGTACGTATCGCTATTTTGTGGACCAAACATATTCTGGGATTCTAAAGCCTTTCTACTTAAAATCCAGCTCTTTAATGCTGCTTGATTCTCCACTCCCTCAGCCCAGTGCACCCTGACCCCACAGTGCCATAGCAAGGAGGCATACTGAGCTCGTCATTTTGATCAGCCTTCTGAAAGGTTAGGGCAAGAGGACAAATTTAGAGATAGTTTAGGCCAGTTATTTTTAAAGAAATGATTGAGCCGTGAAGCACTTTGTTTTATTAAATCTTACCCAGAAGCCCTACGTATAAAACAGATAAAAAGCAGATTTCCTCTGTATGAAGTAGGAACCCACCCAGCTCCCCAAACCCACCTAGCCAGTTCTGTGGCCACTGAGGATATGCTTCAGAAATCCTATAGTTC
Source organism: Mormoops blainvillei (assembly GCA_004026545.1). NCBI lineage: Eukaryota > Metazoa > Chordata > Mammalia > Chiroptera > Mormoopidae > Mormoops > Mormoops blainvillei. Next base: position 125,895 of record PVJD01001713.1, on the reverse strand, counting down.
TAGAAACACTAGATCTAGTTCAAACCCTGTGTTTTGTGAATGAGGGGGTTGAAATCCAGGACTTGCCTAATCAGCATCATTCAATAACAGTGATCTCTGGCAAGCAATGATCTTTACCTAGAGGCTACATTTTTTTATTGAATTTTAGGGTCTTTTAAAATATTTGGTGCACACTATCCCAACATACACATAAACTGCTGTATAGAGTGCATGTATAAGACTGAATAACATGTTAGCTCAGTTTTGCCAGACACTCTGATTGGCAAAACAGTAACCATGTCATGTTCAGACTTAATGGGTTAAAATCATGTTCTGATCAATTTGAAATTGCACTAAAGGTGGAGATTTGTTCACTTCAAAATAAGAAGCGGTTTTACATCTCAAGTGCACGCTAGAGTTTGCTGCTACGGGGACTCCTCCCTTATACCAGGTGTTGGAGAGCAAGAGGGAAGTTTCATACAGAAGATGAGAATAGGCCACTTACATGCAGAGAGAAGGTAACTAGGCCATTCAGTTCTGCTGGTGGGAGTCATTGTGCAACAGGCATAAAGGGGGAAATAAGAAAAAACTAAGAGTGAAGATCCAGGGGGAATCATCAAGTCTTTTACTGCAAGTGACATTCATATGCCAGAGACGGATGAAAAGCAGTGAAAATTTGAGGGCAACTTTCCAGCAAATGTTTTCAACATCAAATTGCTCTTCGGTCTCCTGTGTGTGTCTGTATGGCCCAGTAGCCAGTTACTCTAGCTTTAGAGGGTCTAACTGAGATGAGTAGTGTTACACTAGAGGTTAGGAAAGTCCAGGACAATTAATACCAGATAAGGATCAATGAGTAAGGAATTTGTTTGTACCTTGGCGTTCGAATTTCTTTGTCTTATCCTAAATATGCTTCACATTTAACTAAGAAACAAATAAAACATACTCGTAGTCATGTTTTGTTCTTTTAATAAATAGATATGTATTAAATTAAAATTCTTGAATTAAAATTAAAATTCTTAGGGTCCTGTGACAAGCAGAAGCAAAAACATTTGCTATTACTGTCCTCATATTTTATTAAATCTAGGAAAAGGCTGCCTTTTCAGAGCACATAGGCAATAATAGAGGGCTCTTTGGCAATATATACTAATATCAGCTGTTAAGCCAAGAAAGGAATAAAATAGTTTCTTGTAAACCTAGAGAGTGGTCCAAGCCTAGTTTTTCCAGTTACACCTAATTTCGTGTTTCCTCCATTGGATGACAGCAGAACTGGGAGAAGACTTGAGAATCTGGATCCTCCTTAGAGCCGTGTCTTATCTGAATGAGTATGCACTGAGAACTTAAGTCATCTGCAGTGTGGCTTGTTGAGGTGCGTGCCCAGGATGAGAAATGCAGAGGGCTGGTCAAATCAAAGCCCCTAAACAGGAAGAAAGGCGCCCAAGGCCCAACTCTGAGTACTCTGCATGCCTGGGGACATGATAATTACTATCAGAAGAGGATGCGTTCCTTGATAGACCAAGCTAAGAATCCTTCATCACCAGGCAGTCAGAACAAAGACCCAAAAGTTAACAAACTGAAGGACAGAGAGTCAATTAAAGCTCATCTCTTTGTCCAGGGTTTGTGGTGAAAATATCCATTTCTCCCCACCTTCTTCGAAATTCCTGTCCTGAAATGATTTATGGGTCAAGCCCTCTGGGGTAGGCTGATGGGTTGTTCGGTACATTTGTAAAGATGAGACGCCTATTTTCATTGCTCTAATAATTGAGCATCCAAGTTAAACCCCTTGTCTGACTTCGGATGCCTCTGCCTGTGGACACTCCAAGCCAAACCCCTTGTGTGATTTCCCTTATTGGAGAAGGAAAAAGGTCTAACCCAAAACGTTCTTGTGCTGGTTTTCTGAGTCCTCAGAGATGGTCTTCCAACCAACCTCCCTTCCCCTGACTTAGAGAATAGAAAGGAAAGTATGGGATTGGTGCCAGGATCAAACCGATATGGACCAAATTCTAGATTTATGAACTAATTAAAGGTATGACCCGTTGACAAGGGCCAGGGCCACAGGGATAATCAAGATGCTTCAGGGAGGCCAGGAATATCACTTTATACCTTGGGACTCTCAGCGAGCTCAGCCGGTGAAACCTGACCCAGCCAGGAGCACACCCAAACTACACAGTGATGGAAATAGCAGCCTATTTAGCAAGCGCAAGGGATAGGAGATTTTCTGCCTCTCCTCCAGTGGTGAAACCCCTAAATCAGCTTGAGAAGAGCTTCAGCTCCATCATGGGTCGGGATCATACCCTCCTCCAGGAGGAGGAGGAGGGGGTGGTAGCTTCCTCGTTCAGACTGGGAACGCAGGTTTTGTGGCTGCCAGTACCACTCACAAGCCTGTGTACAACATAGCAAAGGCTTGAATGAAATGTACCAAGCTTGCTCCACACTTACTTACATCTACAGCCAGAACAGGAGGTTTATCCTAGAGACCAGTTATTTAGATATGCAGCTTATATTCAGGGAGCATTCTGTCATTAAACAAACATTTATTGAACACCCACTACATGTTGGGTACAATTCTAAGCGTGAACAATGCAGCGATGAGCAAAACAGATGCTTGCCCTCATGGAATTTATAATGTAGTGCATTAATCCAAGATACCAACGTATTATTAAAAAATGTGTAAAGTTCTCAGTGAGCAGAAATCCTTTCGATTTGTATTTATGCAGTGGGCTGTCTCTGATCAGCCATCCCACACTTCTCTCCTCTCTGCCCACACCAGCCTCTTAGGACAGCCCTCTGCTTTTCTTTCTCTTCTCCCAAGTTATTTTTCCCCCTACTGGCATTTACTTAGAGGAGATTTCTTATCAGACAATGTTAAGGACCCCCTCTTCCCCTAAATAGAGTGAAATAAAGTCTTTTTCCCTCAGACGATTGTGAGCTGAGAGTTGTCTTTTTCCCTTTTAACCTAAATACCCAACAGCACCTATGTACAAGGGCACTGAGAAATTACTCTCACTCACAGCAGGGTACAAATGAGAGGCAGATACACAGATATTATAAGACTTACTGTATGAAAGCCTGAGTTAGTCACTGGTACCAAATTCCAGAAAAATTGGACTGGAGCTTTAACCCAGCTGAACCACATGAAGAGTTGGCAAGAGATTTCAAGTTTCTCCAGGGAAACAAAGATACATGAATCTGTTTTAGAGACCAGGTTGTCTCCCAAACAGTAATCAGATTCCTGTCTTGCATCCCACAATCCCACAGGTGTAAACCACATGAACAAATATGTGCTTAGGGGTGAGGGTAGGAGTGGTGGGGGAGGTGATGACAGTTCTGAATTCATAATGCATCATCTCAGGTGGCAGCCGTGCATCTGTTCCATATTTTGAAACCCTTCTCCCATACCAGTAGAGCTATTTCAGCAGATAATATCTCGGATTGACTGAAAAAAAAGTCATATGTTACCCAATGTCCTGAAACGGTTCAAGAAGATGGATAAGGGGAAGGTGTTGGGGTTGAAACTTGTATTTTACCTCCTGACTTTCAGAATCATTTGGATGGCAGCTTTGATGGAGTCTTGGAAACTGGACTTAATTAGCAGAAACCAGGCCTCTACATGGGAGCTCTCTGCCAGGCACTATGGGTCCCTGATTCCCCAAGCTCCCTCCCAAGGATGGGGATTTGAACAGTTGCAGCCCGTGGGGCTCCTACAAAGTGCTTCCAGCCCATGTGTGGCTAAAAGCGATAATCCCAACACGTTTTGCAGGAAGAAAAATTGTGCTGGTTACAGCAAGTCAAGCATTTGCTGAGTTTTAGTAGGAGGTGTGAAAAATATGTAACTCCACTCAAGGTCATTCCCGTTGGCCTCGCTGCTAGCCACAGCGTGTGTGGAGAGAGGCAGCGGCAGCGCCAAGCTCACATTCATCTTTCTGTGGCCCCATTAATCTCTTCCCTTCCTGAAAACCAACTTATCTTGCAATTGGTTTAAAAACCTGCCAGGGTTGCAAATAGGGCTGCTGCGAGCATTGAAGGGCTTCGGTGCTAATTAGAAAAAGACATCCCGTCTCCGGAGGAGAATTGCAGAAAAATGCCACCTCCTAGCAGACCAGTTAGTGAACGTGCACGTTCTTCCAGGCTGACTCATGCCTGTGCCAGGGCGTGGGGGTCAGCAGTTGGAGCAAGGGCTGGAGTTCAGGTCCCCATATGTTCCTCAATCTGGACCCCACTACCCCACTGTCCCAAAGTCTCATTTGCAGCTCACAAAACAGGCTCTAACTAGTCTCCATAGTTGGAATTCACTTTCTTCTAACCAAGTCCCCTCACTGATACTTGCAGCCTTCGTCCTCTGTGCTTAACAAAACACTGTTTGTTCATCAAATAGAACCAATGAACAAACACATAATAACACTGATTTCCATTGTCCTGTCCTGTTCTGTGAGGTAATAACTGGCTCTTTGGATACAAGTTTTGGGTACAAATTTTTGCTTAGGCACCCTCCTCCGTAACATTGTTTACAACATTTTCTTTCTCCCTGTGGAAGGGGATGCATGCTTAAGTCCATATTTTTTTCTGATACTGGGGGCAATATTCTGTTGTGTCTACCTCTGTCAGTAGCGTGAGATTGTTTCTGATTTCCATAAGCCATTTCATCAGTGTTTCTTCTTGGCCTTCACATATGCCTGCTGCCTTAAGACCTCACCCATCAATAATAATAATAATAATACAGAAATAATGTACTTTTTATGATTAACTCATTTTAATGATCACAGAAGCCTTACGGGGTCAGTGTTATTACTATTCCTGTTTTAAGATGTGATACCTGAGCCAAAAAGAGTCAAACGATTGGCCAAGGACACAGTGAGCAGTGGAGCCAGGATTCAAGTCTAAGTAGGCTGGCCCTAGAGCTCGTGCTCTTTGCCACTATGTTATATTGTCGCCATCTATCTATTCGCCTAACTTTGTCCACCTCTCTATCCATCCCTCCATCTCTTCACTTGTTCTATACACATTTACTAAATACCTTATACACCACGTTCACTCCAGGTACTGGGGATGCAACCATGAGGAAGATACAAGCCCTAAAATATGACAGTTTTATAATAGTGGAGTGGACAAGTAAGTATAAAGACAATTAAGATTTATAGAGTTTTACAGTAGACATGTCTCAAATGTCTACGTTGCCAATAATGCCTTATCCCAGGAACTTTCCTTGTCATTGCTCCTTTAAAGGGATGAGCTCAGGTCCCATTTTTATAGCACATGACTACCTGCTGGCCACAGATGATTGTAGAACTTATGTCCTACTAATTCAATAGATGTAAACCACCACTTAATTCTTGGAGTGAATCTGAACTAAGAGACACAGTACACGCAGGTCCTTAAGAGAAAGTCTGGAGATGGCAAACCACTTTGGCAAATGCACGAGTTGGGGGATTGCATAAACAAAACTCTGACATGAACCTTACCGACCATGGTAGTTTATGGGCCATTTGGACCTGCTTGGTTGCCAGGGAGATAGTGCCTGAGCTGAGGGTAGTAGGAAATAGCCTAAAATATGAAAAATAATTCTCATGAGCTACAAAGGAATATCAGTCTTCTTAGTGTGTGTCTGACTGATGACAATGGGAAAAGGTCATGACAAGGGAGGGCCTTGAGGGTCAAATGAAGATGTCTACACATGACGCAGAAGGCTGGGGGATTCAGGTCTTTTTTTTTTTTTTTTCCCTTCCCAGAATGAATATCACAAGAGGTCTCAATCCACAAAGCAGATGAAAAGATAGTTATTCTGGTGTAAGCAAGGATCAAGGCCATGAGCTCTCCTCCCCCCTCCCATGGTGGTGGTACCCATATGGAGGCATGTGGCTTAGAGGTTTTGCTTTGAGAGTTCTTAATCTGAAGGTTAAGAAGAACATTTCACCAAAGACTGGCAAAGTCAGAGTTCCTGGAGGGTCCAGACTGGGGACAAAGTAACCTCCATGGCTTCCACAATGGGCCGAAAGGGAAAGAATGAGGGCCTGACCTAACAGAGGGAAGGGCAGGGAAAGGACAGCGCTGCCGGCTACTTTGAAGGACAGGATGGCAGTCAAATTCGTTATCTGTTCAGTTGCCCTCAGAGGTTTGTAGGAACTTCTGGTCTTTATCCCTTAGTTGATGGCTTTCTTAGCATCTGGGTGGTGTGGTTTGGCCTTAGTCTTACTTTAGCATGATTTGAGACATACAATCTCAAGTTATAGACTCTAAGTCCAACCTTAGCCTCAGTTTGATTCACAGTTACCATGCTAGAAGTAAGTATCCAAAGTTTATTGAAATATTGAACTGAATTAAAGTAATTATAAAGAAATAATTGGTTACATCAGAATTATCATAGAATAAGATTAGAACGTTGTTAATGGGAGAGAAACCCCCTTCCTTCACTGTCAAAAGATTTTAGGTATACTATTTATTTAAGTAAAGGAATGGATTAAAAAAAATACAACTATATTTCTTCCATCTCATATCTGGCAACATAAATAGACCATGGCCTTTGAAGTTAGACAGACATGGATTCCATGAATTCTAGCATTCTAGTTCACTATGGTTGATAGTAGGGAAAGCTATAGAAATTCCCTCAGCATCAGTTTCTGAAATAAAAAAAGTATAAAACCCACCTCCTAGGATGGTTCTGAAGATTAAGGGAGGTATTGCGGGGCAAGCAGTGAGTTAACTGCCCAGCATACGATAGACATGGGATATGTGTCCACTTAAATAAATGGATGCAAGTTATTTTGCCTCATCATGTGCATAATGTAAAACAATTAGACATCTTTGACGGGATTTCGAGAGACCAAATCAAATAATGCATACAAGAGCACTTAACATTCATAATATCCAAAATATTAAATAGAATAAATGGTTTAGAATGGATGACCTGAAGTATGAGAAAAAAAGATGAACCCCAAATCTAAGTAATAAGGAGAAGTAATTTCTACCCCTTTTAAAATGAGAAAAATAATAGCAATGACAAATTTATGGTATAGTCAATACAGGGGGGAGTCTGGCAGTTAACAACAAAGAACCAAGGCATCTGTGAATTAGGGGGTCAAAGTTGCATCATCTTGGAAGACAACCTCCTAGAAAAATCAGTCTTGATCCATCCAGGTACTTGGGAAACTGAATCAGTAGAAGCAATCCCTCTCAGGTATGGATGACGTAGAATTGTCTCTCTGTGTTTGTTTGTCTGTTAGAACACACAGACTGTCTGTATCATTTATTCTCTACCATAAATACTATTTTAGTGCTGCCTATAAAAATAAGGCCAAGAGAGATTCAATATACTATTCCATCTTAATGGTTTTCCTTTTGTTCAATGAGGCTGATAATCATTTTATTTGTGTTCATTTACATATTTTGATTGGTGTGGGGTGGTTAAAGTTTGACTTTTTTCTTAAGTATGTGAAGCGACCTGTAAGAAAAGACACATAAAAAATGTGTCTCAGTGAGCTCAGGCTATTATAACAAAATACCATAAACTGGGTGGCTTATAAACAACAGAAATTCACTTCTCACAGTTTTGGAGTCTGGGAAGTCCAAGAGGAAGGCCGGGGCAGTTTCAGTGTTTGGTGAGAGCACTTATCGGTTTGTCCACACATGGGGAGATAGGCAAGGGAGCTCCCTAGCGTCTCTTTTACAAAGGGCACTAATGCCTTTCAAGAAGGCTCCACCCTCGTGACCAAATCACCTCAGGAAGGCCCACCTCCAACTACTATTACATTGGGTGTTAGAATTTAACATACGAATTTTAGGGGGAGGGCACACAAATACTCAATCTATGGCAGGAAGAGACCAGTGAAGTAAAGGTTAAAAAAAGGTTGGTGGATATTGGGGATGGGTCAAAAATGCAATGAAAGGTCCTAAAGCATTTGAAAGTGTCAAAGTCATACATTACTATGCCCAAACTGTTACTTATAAATATCTGCCATTTTGTGTTTTGGTTAGTGTGTCATCATATCATTTTCATACCTTGACTAATACCATCTTTTAATTTCAGGAAAAAATTTTGATCTGAACACCACAGAGCTTACAGCTGCTACAAATAGGTTCCTATTTCAAACAAGGAAGGACAGATAAGCCAGTGTGAGGGAATGAAAAACCACAGAGCCAGAGTACCTTACTATTTATTATACCTGGTCTTGGTTGAGTTACTGAAATAATGGCTGGTTGAGGTGAAGTTGCCCGTAATTGTATTCAACAAATTCTAGAAATCAGAACATAATGGAGGTCCAGCAGCTTTCGGCCTAGTCAAGCAGTGACTAGGTGAGAAAGCCAAGCAGCATGATAAAGAACATAATCTCATTTAGTCCCAAGAGCTATGCTGAATAAGATAGCCACTGCACACATGCGGCTGTTTAAATTTAATTTTTAATTAATTAAATAACCAAAAAGTCAGTTTCTCACTCTCATTAGCCACAGTAGGTACCTACTGCAAGCAGAGGGCTGGGTACTAGAGACCACAGGCATGTGTGGAAAATAGGGTTTTCAATCCTGGCTCTGTCACTTGTGAGCTATGTGTTCTTGACTTACTCAAGTTTTATCCTCTGAGGCTCAGTTTCCTCATCTTGAAAATGGGACTAATAATACCTATGTTGTGCAATTTCTATGAGGTTCATAAATTACAAATTTGAAAGTCTCATAGAAAACAGCTACATAGCAGATGATGGTGACGATGATGATGATGACGACAACAATGACAATGATGACGATGGAAAGGAAGAAGGAGGCGGGGTTTCAAATTCTTTCCTCAAAAAGCTTCTGGTGTGGCTATTACAACATTTCGGTCACTCATGAAATAAATATGTACAGTCATGGTAGAAACTGCTTTTTTTTTTTTTTTTTTTTAAAGAGTGTTTTCCGTTTATTTGAGTCAAAACCTTCAGGAAACCCTTTTCCTTTCAACACATTTCTACCATCTCCGGAACAAATATCATCCCTCTGTGACACAAATCTCTTCAATGACTCCATGACCTTAGCTTATTGCCCCACTTCCCACTATTTTTCAGGACGAATCTGAAAAGTTAGTAAATAACTTGTAAGATTTGAAGGTACCACAGGCCAAAAGTTGAACATTATAAATACTATCAAATTTAATATTAGAAACATCTTCTCCTGAAAGAAATCAGTCTCTACCTGCAATTCTAAGAATCAGTGATCAGATCCTGGAAATAAATTGGGTAGTGGCAAAGCTGCTCCTCCCAAGGTGACATCTATTGTATCTTTTCTCTTTTCTGACCTCTTACAGATAAGACATTGCTTAAAACCCCCCTTGCTGTTAGAAGACCGAAGCAGCCACTCCTTTACAGATGGGCATACATGCAATTTGTTCTGTTTTCTTCTGTCACACTAGCCATTTTGCAACATCTGGATAAGTAGCTACAACACAGCATCTTTTCATGCCTCGAGTATTAGCCTCCCACTGACCACAGGGTCAAGTGTTTGTACTTAATTCCATAGCCTACGCTGCTGTCTCTTCAATCAGTGCTGTCATTTCTCCAGTTGGAGGGCCGGTGACTAGTCTGGACAATAGGTCTGCTATAAGCAAGTCTCTGCCTGGGGTATGGATTACTCATAAATCATATCTGTATAACAGCAATAACAGTCCCTGTTGTCTAGCAGGTGCATTGCCTAGTGGTTTGTGATCTGCCTGGACAGTCAGGCTTTTGCCAAATGCATATTTGCGAAATTTTCGGAGTACACATATCACTGCCAATATTTTTTTTTCTTTCTTGCTCAAGCAGACTTTTTTTCCCAGCCAAAGCCAGCATTAGAGATGTGCAGGTGACTAATGAACAATCCAAGCTTGCTGAGAATCTCACTGTAGGTTCTAAATGTATAAACTTGCACAGTTCTTTCACTAGAGTCAAAGAATTTTAAATGGAAATGGAAAAGGACTCCCATTTGCTAAGCACCTGCACTGTGCCAAGCACTGTGCTCATTGCCTCAACTGTGTTATTTTATAAAATCCTCCCAGCAATCTCATGAGATGGATGAGGATTATTATTAACCCCATTAACCCCATTTCATGTATGAGGAAACTGAGGTTATAAGGAGCTCAGTAATAATACCAGCTAGAAGTTATCATGCCCTGATACCAGCTACAGTGATAAAAGACATCTCGTTTACTCTCCATATAAGCTGCACTGTCCAATAAGGTAACAACAAGTTACATGTGGCAATATACAGTCGAACAACTTCAAATAAAATAAAATTTAAAATTCAGTTCCCCAGTCACACTGGCTGCATTGTGAGTACTCAATAGCTACGCGTAGCTAGTGGCTACTGTTTTGAGCTACAGAGGGGCAGGATATTACCATCACTGCCCAAGTCCTACTTACCAGTGCCGCCCTAGAACAATGCCACGGGTAGGTACGGGCACTATGATACCCACATTATGGATGAGAAAATGGACACTTCCATTGGCTATGTGACTTGCTGAATAAAAGTAACCAGAGCTTGTGCATTAGACCCAGGCCTGAATCCAGTTCCAGGGGCCTTGCTTGCTCTTAACTACAGCTCTGTTCCTTCCACTTGGTGACTTATTTAAGGTCAAACAACTGGTATGTGGTGGTAGGAGACTCCTGGGTAGAGGCTTCCTTGAGAATTCCTGGATAGGCGCTGTGGTCTCACAGCAGACTTTTTCCAAAAAGCCTTATCTTGGGTGCGAGGTGTGTGATCCACATCGCTGGCATCTCCTTAATCTGGTTTTACTCCTGTGGTTTCCAGATGCCCCAGGCTGTTTGCCAGGCCACTGAGTACGTGCATCTTTAAGGGCCTCTCACCTTTGCGGAGCCCATCTCCTGCGTTCACAGTGTTATTTCTCTTGGGCTTGGTTTCCCCATCTGCCACTGGCATCCATCGGGGCTGGGGCGTTTTATCTGGGAGAATCCCAGAAAGCCTTTATCACTCTCCGAATGGCCCTGGAGGCGGATCCAGGTCTCAGAAGTAGCCTGAGCCTGCGACTCTGGCTTGCCCTGGGGAGCACGAAGATACAGAGCAAAATGGGTGCTGTCTGCTGCAGTGCATGTTCTCATGCCTACGCAGGGCCCAAGGCTTCCTCCGGGGCGAGAAGAGGGGCACGGCAGGTGGGCAGGTTTCTTTTGCTTCCTCCAGACTTGGGCCTCTGCTCCTTTCTCAGGAACTGTTCCACCGAGCCAGCACCTCCACTTATTTCAAAAGCTCAACACACACCGTAATATAAGGATTTTTCCGATATTAAGTCTTCAAGTTGCAGAGGAGGCACCTGAGGGGCAATGCACTTCGTTGAGCGGACCTGACATGTCAAGGTCCTACCCTAGAAAGTTTGAAAAAAATAACTAACACTTCCTGAGCCCTTACTACGTGTGCAGGACTCTGTTGCAGGCACATTATTTTATTTAGTCTGCACAAAATCCTTAGGTGGCATGTGCTATTACTCCCACTTTACAGGCTGGAAAACCAGGACACGGAGAAGTAATTTGCTCAAGGTCACACAACTCTTTGAGAATTAATTGGGATTAATACTTTTAATTACAGTGTTGTACTATCCCTTTATTTACTCCAGTTCTGTAAATAAAAAATTATTACGCATAATTGGCCGATGAGAAAAACAAATCTTAGAGATTAAAGGTCTTTGCCTAGGATACAAGCAAGTAACAAAACTGAAAATCACCATAACATTAATATAAACTTTAAGTTATTTTTAAAAGTCCAATTTTAAGCAATACAGCTTAAATGTAAATAATTATTTTAAGAATAAAGCAAGAAAAGTGCTTTGTGAAATGTAATTCACTCTACAAATTTAAGGCTCTCTTTTATGTAGCCAACACATAATTACTGTATTTTGCTCTGTGTAATGCACACCCACATTTTTGGCCCCAGCTTTCAGGAAAAAAAATCTTTCATTTTAATTTTTAATTCAATTCTTTATTTACTTATATTTAGATACTCATTTTTTGTATTATAAAGGAACTTAGCATTTATTGTTGAACATACAAATATTGTTATTGCTTTCTAGAGTTAAACTTTTAACACACAAGCATATATAAAATAATTAAAAACATTTATATAGATACGACATAGTATGGGACTACCCATGTATAATGTGCATCCTTATTTTTTCCTCAAAAATTTGGGCAAAAAATATGCATTATATACGGCAAAATAGGGTACATGTGTTCAACGAGATGTCTCAATCATATTCTTTAAGTTAGAACAACTGAGGGCCTTTATTCTCATAAGTGTTCAAAACTCAGTAAAAGAAAACAAGGTCATCAGTCAGGGTTAAGTTAGGTTACATGAACAGAACAAACTATGTGGTTTAAACTGGATAGCAGTTATTTCTCTCTCATGCAAGAGAAGCCCTGAAGTGAGACGTCTGGGGCCAGCGTGGCGCCTTCCTCTGTGGCCCCCATTTTCATAGTCAAGATGGCTGGTAGAATTAGTGCCATCGTGTGTATATTGAAGACAGCTGTATGGATGGACGGAGAAAGCAGAAAAGATGCATGGATATCTTCCCCATTAAGAAGACTTTACTTTTATTTATACCCATTATCCTGTTGGGAGCCTGGGAAATGCAGTCTTTTTTTTTTTTTTTTTGCTATATGTGAATACATCCAGCTAAAAACCAGTGTTCTCTTTCTAAGGAGGAAGAGAATAAATCTGCGGTAGGTAACCAGCCATCTCTGCCTTAAGAACTCATGTCTAGAAAAGTCAAATCTGCTAACCTACTAGGTATTCTAGGCCATCACCCCTTTTCTGGCTCACCTCTCAATCTGAGTTTTCTGGATAAACCAATAGGAAGGCCTTGAGGGCTGCATGGTATAATATTTAATTCTGTCACTGTCAGAAGCAACAAAATAAATCACACATTGTTTCCCCCTTTCCTTGTTAAACATCCCATCCAGGGCCTTTCCAGGACCATTTCCTTTAAGGATGATCTTGGAAAATCACAATTATTCTCTTTGTACTTCCTATTCTCAAAGAATCTCCTAATTTTTATTTTAACAGTATATTTGTTTGAAGCCAGGCCTTGTCTCCCCTATCCCTTTCTCATTCTTTGCTTCTTGTGTCTTGATGCCCATTAGATTTGGGCTTGGCAAGATTCGAGTCCAGGTTAGATATTAAAATTCCAGGGAGGACCTTCATTTTATGCCATTATCACTGAATATATTGGAGCTGCAGTATTGCTGAGTAGAGATCTTTGAGAAAAAGCTTTAATTATGTTCAGTTAAAATATTAATCAATTGAATATCTTTCTTCCTCTAAAGCTCAGTTTCCTAATCTTTTATACAAAGAAGTTGGGAATTCAATTAAGTGATCAATAAAGTCACTGTCAGTTCTGAGATCAACAATCCTTTGGGCCTGCTTGGATTGGACCCAGGAGAGCCACTAATTGGGATGTGAAGCCCAGGAACAGAGTGGCACTGAAAGGGAGGTAGGAAGAGGCCAAATATTTACAGTTTTTGCCAGAGTTCAGCCTTTCCCACTCTGAACCTGAATCATGCCTGAGGGAGAGAAGAAGGGCCAGATGTCTCTTCCTTTAAGGAGGGGCAGTGCCTGGAGGTGCACCCCACCAGGTGAGTGGGATGAGGAACACCCCGCAGAGCTGCCCTTCTGGGCTCTCCCTCTACCTTTCTGCCGACTTCCTCTTCATTTCCATTCCTGACAACTTCTGCTCCATTCTCTACATTTCAATGTTCCCCAGGATTCTATAATCCACAGTTTTTTTACTTCTCACTCAATACATCTTTTTCTTTTTCTTTCTTTTCTTTTTTTTTGGCCCATTTTATTCACACAAATCTGTATCTCCAGCCCAGTTTTTTTCTGTTGAGCTCTAGACCCACAAAACAGCCAGTATGGACTCTCAAAATAATATATCTATAGATGAACTTACCCATTCCCCACAAAATGTGCTCATTTTTCAATCTCCCCAGTTTCAAAGGGCTATACTACCCACTACCTGAGTGCGTCATTCAAAACCCGAGTCATTTTAGAACCTGTCCCTTCCCAGCCCTCCTACCTTGGGCTTCTCACTTGGTCACCTTCTCCCCACCACCAAGTGCTTATCGTTTTTTATCTGCATTAATATGATAATTTTGGGCATTCTCTAATCTTCCCACCATAAAATAAACTTCTTTTAAACTGTAGGTCTATTAATAATAGTGACAATAATATCAACTTAATCACTGCCACTTATTTTCCCCATTAGGTACGAGTGCTCTCTGCGTCTTCAGTTCTCATAACAACCCTCCAGGCATTTATTGTCTTACCCACTTTACAGATCTGGAGACTAAGTCTTACAGATGCTGAGCAATATTCTAATGTCTCCAAGCTAATAAATATTGAAGGCGGGATACAAATTCTGTCCTCTCTAGCTTCAGGGCCTGTTCTGCTTCAAAATCCTCTTGTCCTGCCACTTGCCCCTCCCCCGTTGCCTTTAAGGTGGAGTTTAAATCTTCTCAGCATGGTGGACACGGGCCTTGATGACCCAGCTTCTGCAACCTCCCAGCTTCATCTCTTGCCATGTCCACTCCTGGAGTCACACTCCTTCAGAGTTACTTTCGACTCAGATCATACCCTGCCCTTTTGTGTCTCTTGCCACTTGTAAACGTTGTCCTCTACCTGAAAATGGCTTTCTCCAAGGAATCATGTGACTTTGGATCCAAACATTCAGTTCAAATATTCAGATGTCACTTCCTCTTCAAAGTCTGTCTGGCATTTTGAGCCTGTTATTTCCACTGTCCCTGGGCTAACCACTATTACAGAACTTATTTTTCCAACTTTCCACTGTCTCTCTTTTCTTCTTAAAGCACAGATTCTTTTTTATTTTTCATAATATATATACATAGACATATTTCTCTTTTCCTAGGACAGTTGTGTCTAGAGCTCCCTGAGCTCAATAAACATGCTGCCGATGGTGACAGTCTTCAGGATGATGACCGTGAAAAGCTGGTGGTGATAGAGTCAGGAGAGAGGAGTGTGCCCCAAGATTCCATTTCGTCTTTCCCTAAGCTCTTCTTCAGTCATTCTATCTATCCCATGGCTTTTTATACCTACTTTTATATTGATGGTTCCAAAAGTTTTGTCTCCAGACCTGACTGACCTGTAGAGCTCCAGGTGCATGTATCTCACTGTTTCCTTGATACCTTCACTTGCAAATCTAATAGGCATCTGAACCTTAACACAGCCAGAAAAAAACTTTGGAGTCTTTCTTTCCCTACCTGCTGCCCTTCCAGGCTTCTCCACCTTATTAAATAGTGCCATCTTTTACTCACTTGCTTTGGCCAGACACTGAAAAGGTGACCACTATGTCTCTTACAGTCCACATCTAATTTATTAGTTAATCCGTTGGCTTTACTGTCTCCCACAATAATAATAAACCCCGTGTCCCGCTATTTCTCTCCTTTATCACTGCTGCTATTGAGGCATAAATCAAAATGGTCTCTCATTGGCAGGTTCCTACCTGGTCTCCCTGTTTCCATTCTTGTCCCTCTGCCATCCATTGTCCACCCAGCAGCCAGGGGGCACGTTTGTAACAGAACCATACCATGCCATTGCCCTCATTTAAAATCTTCCACGGCCATCCCATCACAATTAAAACCAAAATGTACTATGTCCCCTACCAGGCCCTACAGGACCCTGCTGATTTATTTCCTGGACCTGACCTCTGCCACTGTGTCCTTCTCCCATCAGGCTCTGGCCACACTGACTTTCTTTCCATTCCTTCAGCCAGGCCAGCCTGTTCCTGCCTCAAGCCCATGCTCTAGCCATGCCTCGGGCCTAGAACGCATTTGCCCCCAGATCTTTGCACAGCCAGCCGCTTCTCCTCACTCTCTGCTCGGATACCTCCCCCTGCTCTGAGTGGTCTCCTCTGGCACCCCTCCTAAAATGACCCCAACCCCACCATTGTTCTTTCCCCATTATCTTTTCTTCTTAGCACTGATTGCTATCTGAAATAAATTTTATTCACTGATTTATTTACTCATTTACTTTTTTTTATTGCCTGTTACCCCCAACTAGAATGTAAGCCCCATGAGGAAAAGTTGCCCCCACCATAGATTTTATAAAAATAGAGAGATTTAGATTTTAGATATCTATGTGTATATACATAAATACTCCCTGAACCTCTTTATATTATTACAGTAACATCCACAACTAGAACAGATTGAAGTACAAGAAGTAAAATCTTCACTTTTTAGTTGATGCCTTAAAACTTCTCTTCAGAAAATCTATTGTATTTCAACAATTATCTTCCAAAATAATGTCTGAAAAGGTAGTGGCACAAAACACTCAACATGGCAAAGCATTGTGAATAAAAAAATTCAGTCAGAACATAATATGTAATTATATTATTTCACTGACAAAACATCATTCCAGGGTAGGGGGAAAACCAATCAGAAAAGAGTATGTATTATATAGTGGCATTAACATAAACTTTTTTAATGGAGAAATCTGCTCCATGGTGATGGAAATTAGAAGATTGGTTACCCTTGAGGACACTGACTGGCAGAGGACAGAGAAACCCTGTCGGGTAGTAGAAATGCTCTTGTTCCGGACCATGGTTACATGGGTGTATGTTGCGTATATAAAAATCTGTCAACCTATACACTTTAGCTTTTTGAAATTTTAACTTTACAAGTTATAGCTCAATCAATTAATAAAGCTGGTAGCAGTAGCCATTTAGCCGCAGTGAAATCAGAATCCTAAAGGGATGTGACATAATGTTTTAAGTAAAGATATCTTTTAGGCCAGTGCTGGCTTCACTCTATGAAAAAAAAAAAAAACCCTCCTGAAAATATAAAGACAGCACATCAGGTTGTACCCTTCCTGTTAGAAGGAAAAACCTACTTAAGCCTTTACGTTTACTTGCTCCACTCCCCGCAGCTCCCAAGCACAATAGTGAATGTCAGCTACAATAAAAAGGTCATTTTCTTCTTTCAGCAACAGTAACACAAGTGGCTACATTTCCTGATTCTGGATTAAGTTCAAGATTTCAAATACAACTGGACTCGTTTCTGATTAGAAAGTTTGATATTTATCATAGACTTCCCTGTCTTCCATAACCAGTATGAGAGAGATTGCGAAAAGGTAAACTGAAAGGGACCATTCTTTTATTCAACAATTAACCCCATCTGGGTAAATAATACGGCGCGGTGCACTTGAGCCATTGCTGTTAGGCTCTGAGTTCAGAACTCAACACGGCTTCAAAGCAGCGTCAATGAAACGATGACAAGATGCTACAGAAATGGCTTTTTATGTGGAATATAATGCGCGTCTAGTGTTACATAGTACAGTAATGAGGAGAAGAGGGTTGCAAAGACAGAGGATAGAGTGTCTGGAAGTACTTACCTGAGGGAAACACAATCTTGGTTTAGTTCAGGCCCTTAGGCCTGGAAACACAGTATATGGTCTAGAAACTTGAATATTCGAAAACATTTTCACCAAGGGTTGTAAGGTTTCCATCACAGGCAAATAAAAACAAAATTCCCTGGCAGTCACGGAGGCAGCCAAGAGCTGAGATGCTTCTGAAAACCTGAGCTTCATTCCCTCTTTTATCAGATAATTTCATTATACAAAGGGGCATATGTCTCTTAAAAGTATCAAACAGCACATTAGAACCGTGAAAGCCCGTCAGTCAACAAATCCTTTTGATAAAGATCGATCGCTCCCTGAATAAGAGGAAAACATAGTCCAGGTCAATCTGTCAGCAAACGCATTCAAAAATCTATACTCTGAATTGAGACAAGGAACTCTAATAAACTGAGATTACTTTCCAAGAAAATATTTGGGTATCTCTACAAGCCCAGGCCTCACACCTGACTGCATTTGGCATCCCCAGGAAGAATAGGCCGAGTGATCCACGGAGGTGTGCGGGCATCTTTGGTTACTTCTGAGAGGCAGGCCTCACCCGATTTCCACCCACCTGTATCACTTTTAGTAAATGGCACAGGAATGGAAATTAGTGGGGGAACCAGCTTGAGACTTGGGCAGCTCCAATTTCTCAAGTGGATTTTCTTTTGTAACATGGGTACTCTGAAGATCACATGAGAAACCTGGGGCCTGGGATCTGCTTCAACAGCAAACTGTTTGCAAAGTCCCTCTGGGACAAAAAGGACTTGTGCGTCTAAGCTCTGTCAGTTACAGACGTCCCTAGGGAGATCCATGAGGAAAATAAAACAGGGAGAAAATGGGTTTGAATCATCTTCATGACCCAGGATAAACAAATGTCTTTGCCAGTTCATTGAGGTACTGGCTCAGCCTCCCAGGGAATACAAAGCTGGGGGAGCAAGTACTTATTGAGTTCCTACTGTGTGTGCCTCACAGTTCACAACCATTATCTCATTTGATCCTAGGGCGACACTGAGAGGTCAATATCATTATATCCACATTAGAGGGGTCATGGGAGACATAGGGGACTCGTGATTTTACCCCAGACATTTAGGGTCAGCAGTGGTATTTGGACCCATTGTGTCCTGTGCATCAGGCCTGGCCACCAGAGGGACTGGCTTCCTCCATAACCTCATAGTCCAGGGCCACCCACCACCACCCCCGGCGAATCCCTTCTCAGTGGTTGCACTGACTTCTGGGTGGCAGATAAACCTCTGGGCTTTTTGCCATTTAGTAAAAGAAGCTGGCTCAAGGTGTCCGCCAGGTTAGAAAGGATTGGAGAAAAAGGAGGTCAACCTAATCACACAATTGGAAAAACCGTAGACCGAAGCCCAGATACACCATTTAGAAGTAGATGAGCACAGTATTCTCTGTGCAGATAGTTGGAGTGCCCCCTAACTGTATGGGTGGTCAGAGGCAGGGGTGATGAGGTGGTCAGAGACAGAAACTCTGTGCTAGGGTCACAGAGACTCAGCATGCCACTTTGCTGACCAGCCTCCACTTGTCTTTACTGTAAGGGAAAGAGGTGACTTAAATTTTGGAAGCACTGGATTCAAATAAGAGCTAAGCCTCAAATGCAGCTGTGGAATTTGGAGCACAGTCATTTATCCTACCGTATATATCATCATCTGTACACTCAAGATAAGAACTTGAAAAATGAAGGTTAAAGGGACTAGTGCATAGGAAACACACTCCAGTGCCTAGAACACTGTTAGCCCTTGGAAATCTTACTCAACTCCATTTCTGTTCTCATTCTCTCTGGGAAAAACCAGTTCTACATTTACATTACCCTACTGCCTAGCAAAAGAAAATAAGTAGTAACTGGTTGAGCTGAGGAATTCAGACACAAGGCCAGGTGATCCACAGAGGCAGCTCTGAGCAGCAGCCACTTGAGGACCTCCTCACTTGCTTGTTCTTGCAAGGCAAGGGACACTGGTGCTTAAGAATACATTCAGAGCAACAAGGACTGATTGTTTTGCTTTCCTGCCACCACTTTGTGCAACAGCAGAGAGAAGGACTCTGATATTCATCACAGTCAGGATGGACCCCAGTCTACCTGGGTCCCAACCTTAGACACAGCAGCCATACCCCATCAACTGTTGCCATCCCACCTTGAATGACAGTCACCGTCCTCACTCCCCACCCCACCGATCTTCACCCGAGGGCTCCAGGTCATCACCTCTTGGTTTCAACCTGAACTCCCACTTGGCTTTTCAATGGCATGCCTGACTGCACAGTCCTGAGAATCAAGAATGAAGGGGCGGGGTGGGCAGCATACATAGAAAAGTGGGTGGGAGAACCTCATCTTTAAATGAGAAACGAGTGTATTTTACCCATGTCTTCTTATTTCTCTTAACAGTTTTGCAGGAAAGTGATTGAACTTGGAGCCCTGGATCCACCCTCCTCCTTAAGTGGCCTTAGTAAGTGGCTATACCTCCATTTGGCCCTGTGTTCTCCCATGAATTTACTAAATTGCAATATTTGTCAGGAAATAATCTGGGACCCAGTTTCCTCTTAGTAAAATATGGATGTTGAGACGCTGTCTCTGAGGTTCCTTCTAATCGAGCATTTCATGAGCATATTATTCTGTTTCAAAGGTTATCATCCATTTTTGAAGAGGACTGAGGAGGAAAAAGCAAGGGTTAGCAGGCTGCGTAAGAGGTGTCACTATACTTGGAGTCCTGGGTGCGTCAGTTACTCAACATTCCCTTAAGACATTTCCCATTTTCAACCTCCCTCCTCCCAACTATATTTGAAGAATTATACAAGAATTGTCAAGATTTCTTTAAACTCTAATATTCTGCAATGGGTTCGTTAAACCTTCATTCTAAGGCAAGACCCGTTGCCAGGCATGGAAAAAAATCTTTGTGAGCAAAGGAGTAAAAACTTTAGCAGGCATGGGATTCCTGGAGCTCCTCAGTGTTCCTCGTAGACAACAGAGGGCACTCTTTGCATGTGTGCGTATAAAGGGTCCCCAGAGACCCTTGTGAGCTACCACTGCATATAGTTTTTATGGAACTGAATTGTTTATGCTATGTTACTGTAAAAGTTCTATCTGCCCCACCTGCTTGTCTCTATCTTAGTGAGCCATATGTAACCTCCTCCCTTTGGCCCTGGGTTCTCCTTCCATGCATTTACTAAATTCTGATATTTATCATAAATTAACTTGGGGTCTATGCAAATTCTCATTCAGATATCTACTTAGATCTGCTGTCCATCTCTCCTCTCCTCCCTCTGTCCTAAGCATATTTTCATCTACTCTCTTACTTTCAGCAGATTCCACATTATATTACAAAATTAAAAGAGAAATTTAAAACCCACAAAAAATGGTATGAATACCAAGGTTTGTCTTGTTGCCATTTTTTTCCTCATAGGTTTTTTGGGGGGTAATAAAACAAGATAATGGATGTCAAAGAGTTGTAGGAGGAGACAAGAACAGAAGCTTTATAGGCTCTTCATAAAACCAAGGGGGTTGCTACATCAATGCCACATAAACGACCACCATCATGACCATACTTTCAAGGGAAACGTTACTGTAGGTACATTATTCCCTTTCAGATTCACAGGGCCTAACTATGGATGGAGTGTCATGGAAATTCTCACTGACCATAAACTATCAAGTTCATCAATGAAGGAAAAATAAGCCCATATATATAAGGCAGTTGGAAATTTTAGCAGCAACATTCAGAAAAGTGTGGTGCAAACACACCTCGGGGGAGCAGGGCACATTTCTTAAAACCACGTTTGTCCTGAAATGTACTACCTGCTTAGTGACCATGGCAAGGTCAACCAGATCTGGTCTTAAGCCTGCTAGCCCTAGATGAGTCACTTAAGCCTCCGATTTCTCAGGCCTCAAGCCATGGGCGCTACTAAATGGGACCTGGGCTTCTTCCTTTGTGGACTTCTCTGGATGTCATGAATTGAATGACTGCGTGGATAAAGGGAAGGGTGTGCCTGTGAAGTGGGACAAAGATAAATGCCACTGACGTTCAGCCTGGGAAGAGGTGCTTTCCTCCTCTAACCTTGGTATTTATACTTTCAAGTGAGAATAAAAACACTTCCTTTTGAGTTTTTCTGAGGATGTCATGAGATACAGCTCATGAAAGTCCAACCACACCTAGAAATGTTCAGTAATGTAACTTATCTTTCCTTCCTTCCATTACACTTTCTGAGTTTGATTTTCGCTGACCTGGACGTCCTGGCAGAGCCTAGGCGTTACACCGTGCGAAAGTCATCTGTGCTTAGTCAAGGGTAAGGGCAAGAGTGGGCAGAGAAAAGTGAGACTTTTTCTTCTAAGAATCCAAAACAATGTGCTGGATTTCTCTAGAGCAGAAACCCGGAGAGTTCTAAAGGTTTAACTCAGATGTGTGAGCTTTTGGTGAAACAGCCAGGACACAACTGTGGAAGTTAATTGCTCTACAAGCAGGCTTCCTGCCATGCTATCCTCTCGAGCAGGCCAACTCGGAAGATGGAAGACGAGTCCGATCTCTGTTGCCTGATTAATCCCTTTGAAGGTGGGCAGAGATTCAGGGAGTGAAACCTAAAGGTAGATTGAGAAGCATTTTAGAGCACCCCAGCTTGGCAGCCAAACAGGCTTTATTTAGGAATTTCACTTGGTTTTTAATGTATTTGTGTTGTGGGCATAAAGCTGCAGTAGAAAAACAAAGTCTTTTTTGAGTCAAGCAGATTAAATCTGCCTGACCTTTGAGGCCATGTGCTTGGACCTAGTGAGAAAGACAAGAATGTACAGTGGAAAATAACCTACGAAGTTTGAACTACTTGTCTCTGAAGCACCAGGCGTGCGGTGTTTTTAAGTCCAGATTGTATGATATACACGATCATCCATACGATGTACCTGTAATTGCCCACAGGGAGCTCATTTTTCTATTGAATCTCGGTGTTTCTTAGAACTAGAATCAATGGTTATTTACAGGTTAAAATGTACTTGACAAAATATAATGTTGCACTTTTGACAAATAACTTCGGCTATGGTTCTGCTAAAGAGTGTTCCACTTTAAGAGAGAAAAAAAGTGGACAAATTCAGCACTACTTTTAGCAAAACAGTGTGGCAGATTCAATCAGGGTTACAATGATGTTAAAATGCAGCAGCATTCAAAGGAAGTGTGGCTATAGGCCCCAACCAGGTGCCTTAATATACTAGACAGAAATTCAATGATACTTTTTTTTCTGAGGTTAATATGTTCCTCGCATTTTTTTCCTCTGTGATTCCAAGAGGAAATGCTTATAATTATTGGCTCTCCATGTAATGATTATCACATTTTTTTATTTCAGAGCTAACACCCCTGAAAACACATTCCTTGTGGTAACCTGAAACCCCCCATTTGGGCAGGATTCTGATTGATTTCAGCAGAACAAAGGGACAATTGCATCTCATTTGAAACTCAGATGAGGTGCTCCATATTTCAGTCTAAATTGGGAGTGATAATGGTTGGGTGGTCATTACGTCAAGGAAAGAACTAAAACAACAACAATATTGAACCGCGCTGGTGTACGGTGGCCATTTTCTGGGCTGGAACTGGTTAAAAAGAATTGGAAAGTCATCCTCTGGTAGCCTGAACAGGAACCTGCAGTCTGCAAACACTTACTCCCATCAACACTGCTCCAAGGAGGTGCCGAAATGCAGCGTCCGTCATTCTGATCTTGTGTCTGTCCTGGTATGAATTAACAGAGGGGAACAGGAAATGGATCAACACTGTTCATAAGTAAGAAGGCCAGGCAGGAGGGGAGGTCCTTCTGCTTTCAATCAAGGGAGAGGGCACAATCTGAGGCGTCATCAGCACATCTCAACCATGGTAAACCCAGGCTTCTGCAGGGAGCTGGGCTTCTTTATGGATGGAATTACACACTGCGTGAGTAAAAATTATTTCTTGTATAGAATACCTGCTAGCTTACAGCAAAAATGTGGGTGGAAGGAAACACGTGGGACTGATGAAGTTAGCAAAGCAAACGCCCAGTGCGTTTCTCCACTGACGCCGGATCGGACAGAGAAATCGTTATCATCACCATTATCAGTATTCTTCTTAATATCATTTAGTAGCAACACTTTTTCCAGTTTCCAATCTAGATTACCCTCAGAGAGAAAGATTGAAACACACATACGCACCCACACACACGCCATTGCCTTTCAAGGAGACTTGAAGCCCTCGGGAGCTCAGAAGCAATTTCCTCTGTGTCCCTGGATCATTCACGATGTAGTGAGCAGTGCCAGCCTTGCTTTCATATTATTGACACTGACCCTTGCTTTGACATCGTGGGTAGCTACTATTAAAAGTTGGGAACTAATTTGCTTAATTTCAACCTTACTAATTCAATAAGCTTCTCTGTTTACTTTGCTTGCTCAGCAAGGCTTTGAAAAGGAGACTTTTAAGTGACTTCCTACTCCAGGAAAGATTTGTAACATGGGCCCTTGGTCTTAATCAGGGAGGGGATGGACCAGCGCTGGGGTGGATGTGGTTGGAGGCGATGCCAAGCTGGGGCAGGAGGAGGAAACGGGAAGCCTGCCAGACTCTCCTGAGTCACATCTTCCCAGGGTGACTACAGAATTCCATTTGAAATGCATTCCTCGACACTAAAAGCCACCCATATATAAATGCAAGTGTGAAAGCACAAAATGCGGTTTTGGGTTTTGTTGTTGTTATTTGACATTTTCTTAGCCACATCTCAGTTGCTCTCCTTTTGCGCAAATCAGTGGGAGTTACCCGTATTTTCTGTAGCACATTGGCTGTGAGCTGAGCCTTGAAAGCTCATTTTTCTTCATGAGTTTGGTATTTTAACATCAGAACTCACCGAGATACTAGCCATCTCCTTGTTATAAATCAGGCGTATTTAAAACTATTCCTTATTTATTAAACAACTATAGCCATTCATAAAAAAGAGTTGTTTTTTTTTCTTTACAGAGCATAGCAGTAAGTTAACTAGAAACACCATGTAAGTACCCATCATAATAGAGAGTGGGTCTATCTTTATCAAGATATTCCCTAGGAGTTAGCATAATTTTCTTCTGATGTATAGCAGGGGTTCAATAAATATTTGTTGAATAGACTGCTGACAGGACACTCAATTGGCTCTGAGTAAATACTTCATGTACTCAGAAAATATCA
Source organism: Mormoops blainvillei (assembly GCA_004026545.1). Taxonomy (NCBI): domain Eukaryota; kingdom Metazoa; phylum Chordata; class Mammalia; order Chiroptera; family Mormoopidae; genus Mormoops; species Mormoops blainvillei. Next base: position 101,407 of record PVJD01001713.1, on the reverse strand, counting down.
CCAGAACAGTGTCTATACAAAGCCAAAACCACATTAAAAATTATTAAAACCAATTCTTTGGCAGAACTTAGGCAAAACTGATGGACTATTTGTTCCCAGACCAGCCCTCAGCCCCAATTTTCAGTGTTTGTCTTTGTGTCCTATAAACACAGGCCAGGACAGGATTCCCCCTTATTCCCTTACATTTTGTTTGTTTTCATTTTTTTTTTTTAAAGAGAATGTTTCTCTTGCAGTCCAAATGAAGGGTGGTCCTTTCCATTTCAAACTAATCATAACAGTATGATTGGGGAAGAATAACCAGGCAGATTTTATTTTACTGGCCAAGAGATCAGTCCAATGTAAAGAGGAATTTTCTTGATTCTGGGACCACAGAGCTGTGGGGGGACTCTTGGATGAAAGTCATAATCCAGCGGAGAAGGATGAAAGGAATTTAAAGGTGAATTTGGGGACTTGGGAAATTTAATACTGTGATTTGGTATCAGATTTAAATTCTTTCCAAAGCCACTGTGAAATCAAGGTGGGGGAGGGGTGACTTAAAAAAGTTGAATGTTATTAAAACTATATATAAAAGCATTTACCAGTCCCTTTTCCTCCCACAGTCAACATACTTTTAAAAAAATCCTCCATATAAGATGTTACGTATTTAATTGAGCTACGTGCTCTAGCAAATTAAAGGACTGGTGTGTCTGGTACTAAAGATAAAAGTATATATAAATGTCTAAGCCACAGAGACATTGTACAGCAATTATATAAACCTGCAGATCCAGCACAATCTGAGGAGATAAAATACTAATAAGGCTGAGAGTTGACTCAATTCTTCCATGGCAGAGAAAAGGTAAAAATAGTAGAAAATAAATTCCTAAATGAATGGCTCCAAGGACAGCTTCAAGGTGAACCTTCTTCCACAGCCTGGAGAGTCCATGCTCATGGGAGTTTTGAAGAAATTCCTTTGCACTCTCAGCGAGGGAAGCCAGAGACAGGAAAGGTATGGCAATACCTCCAACCAACTTGCTGACAAAAGAGTGCCTATTTTTCCAAGAGCTAAACAGTAAAGTAGTAAGTTTTTTCCTCAGCATGCCCAACTGGCCGTGCTAATTTGTTAGTTCAGTGCAGGCAGAAGTGGTTGGATTCAATGAGGAGGGCCTTCAGGTTGTACCGTGGTCTTGAAGGATATGACCCTGGTTTTCCTGTGGTTCATGCCACCAGGGGTCGTCTTTCTTAGCTTTAGGGACCCTCCGCTTGCAGAGCAAGTCTGCCATTGAGTTAGAACGGCATAGGCTTCAGAGTCAAACTGAAGTTTGTATCCTGGCTCTCATACTTATATTCTCAAAGCCTTCATGCCTTTATCTTAAAATGGGGATTATAACACTAATTTGACTGGCTTACCGTAAAGGACAAATGAGCTAAGTGTGGAGAGGTACTAGTGTGAATAAGCCCTCAATGCGTGGTAGCCCAGAGTCATTGCTTTCAGTTCTCAGGAGGAGGAGTAGGGATTTTTGACCTTAATAGTTTATTTGATAATATCCCAATTAAATCAGTATCCAGTTCATGGTAAACTGTGGATGGGAAAGCTAAAAATGAAACAATCAAACAAAAAGTGTTTATGTAGGTTTTCTAATTTTTAAAAACTTTTTGTTTGACATGTGCAGTGCATTCCTCTTTCTTTTTGTAAAGAAATATTTATTTATTTACTTATTTTTGGAGATTCACATACTTGCTCAAATGCTTTAATAATTCTGCTGATTTATTTAATGGGACATCTGTTAGTATACTGGCTAACACACATTAAAAAAAAGAAAGAGGATCATGATATTTTCACTTAAGATTGGTAATGTTTCCCAAAGCAATATACTTTGACTTGGAGATTCGAATTCTTTTCTTTTTCAACTTGTTTCCCTGTTGTGAGAGTTTTGACTATGAGTTCTCTTTCGTTGTTCCAGTGTCTTCCCTCAACTCTGAGCCGAGCTCTGTTTTCTGTCCTCCACGTCTAGTATACTTTGTTGAATCGCTGCAGTCTTCACTCTTGTCAGCTCCAGTTTTCTCTCTGTTAGGTTGTCAGTTTGCCTGTTCCTCTAGAGCAGGGGTGTCCAACCTGTGGTCCATGCGTCACATGTAGCTCAGGACAGCTATGAATGTAGCCCAACACAAAATCATAAATTTACTTAAAACATTACTTAGTTTTATTACTTAGATACATACATTTTCTATGTTAGTGACACAAACTTGGGACATGCTCAACAATTTTAAGAGATCATTGGAAGGGCTGCTGCATAATTAGGGTTATTATGTGAGGACTTTTTTGCTTACCTGTGGTGGTGGAAATCACCAAAATTATGCATGGACTTTTTTTCTCATCAGTTTTTGGTAGTGTTTGTGTATTTAATGTGTGGCCCAAGACAACTCTTCTTCTTCCAGTGTGGCCCAGAGACGCCAAAAGTTTGGACACCCCTGCTGTAGCATGACCCTCTTTTATTTCTGCTTTGCTTCATTTGTACATGTCTCAGGAGTACTTATAAATGTTCTCACATGCTTTTCAGAATTGAATTAATTCCAGATTACAACAGAACATAGATTCCAAAGTATTTTTTGTTAAAGGGGTAAGTCTATACAAAAACAAGACAAAACAAAACAGAACAAAAAATCCAAGATAATAGAACCTAATAAGAGTTCAGGATAAGTAGATACTTTGTTTCATCTTGAGTATCACTAAAACGAGAAATGTCTCAGGTTAGTAGGAGTGTACGTTAGGAGCGACAACCACGGAATGCTCGTGCCGAAATACCCCATGCCTATGCCCATGTAAGATATTGCTAATAGGTCACTGCATTTTGTATCATGTATCCAGTGTGAAACTTCAGGCCTTCCTCACAACGATTCTGATTACTGCTACAAATCAGCTAAAATTGGCACATGCCAAGAACTCCATTTGCCATTGCAAATCTATTAAAGCATTCTTGCTTCAACAACATCAAAATGTGTGATGCAAAAAAACATATTTTTTAAGCTTCTAGCTGAATTTTTGAGGGCCTCTGTTCTAAAGTAACTCTATGGGCTATAAACTAACTTTTACTTTTAATGTCTTTGAGGCAGTTGCCCTCAGTTTCCCTTCTGAGGGTAGTCAATGAACGCAGTGTTCCCCAAATTGCTATCCCTGAATGTGTTCCTGTGATCGAGATTAATGTATACTTGGATGTTAATCCCATGCTTATAGTGGTTTTCAAGATTCATCTTGCACATTTTTTCCTAACGTGATTATTCTGTGAGGAGACATATAATACAATTTGAGCACACATGATGAGTTTATTGAGCAAGTGACCTTAAATAAACATGTGGAGAAGTAAGGGACGCAGTAGCACAGGTAAAGAAAGGGGGAAAACCTAGCATTTGTGGATTCGACACTTGATAACTCGTAATAGCCATTCACTGAGTGTTAATTATGTACCAAATGCTTTATCTACATCTTATTTCATGTCTATGACAATGTTATGAGTTAGGTAAAATTATTATTTCCATTTTACAGATGAACATATTGAGGCTAAGAAAGTCCAAGTAAATTGTCCAAGGCCACACAGATTTTATATATTGGAGTCTAGTTCGACCCAGATCTGTTTGAGTCCAGAACCCATTCTCTTGATCACTGTGCTTTCCTGCCTAGGATGGCAATAAAAGTACTTACTTCAGTGAAAACAAATGGAAAATTTTCTTGTAAGATATCAAGCTAATGATAATATCGTTTCATATAATTTCAACTTCTGCTATGAAAATGGAGTATCAGAGCAGTGTGAATAATAAGACTTTGAATAAATCTGCTAGAAAGAAAGGCCTACCATTCACAGAACAAAAACATAAAGGAGAACAAAGAAAGCATAGAGCAGGGTGGTTTTATATTTTACACTGAAAACAGACCACAAACATGTGTGTGGTTAGGTGACCTTCACAGCCCCTGATCTCAACTCCTGTCCATTCCATTGACCCACAAAAGAATTTAGGGAATCCCCCCCATTTAATTGTTAGCTTCAGAGAGGTTCAGTTTATATTTTTTTCTAGTCGTCCCCAAGATCTAGCTCAGTGACTGATACACAGCAGGCATTGAATAAAAGTTTGATAAAGGCAGGAATGCTCACTGCAAAGGATGGAATGGACAGAGTGGATGAAAGAGATGGAAGGGATGGAAGGGGTGATAGTGTTGAAAGGGAAAGAGATAGAGACAGAAGAGAAGGGTAGAGGAAGAAAAGCAAGAAAGGAAAGGAGGTAAAGGGAGAAAGAGAAAAGAAATAAAGTTCTTTAAAATCCTGTCCTAATTTAATCCCATGGTAGAACCATTCCACTTGCAAATTTACCTGCTTGGATCTTTCTCTATTATACTGCCAAACTCCTGAGTGTTGTGTGCTCTGGGCTTTTCTACCCTTCCCATTTCCCCTACTTTGCAGATATGTCCTCCAAGTGCTCGTTGCCACTTTTCTGGGGAGGGGGCAACAGGGAATTTGGGGTGGGGAGTGTAGGGCAGATGGTAGGAAGACCTCCAGAGGGTCTTTGCCTCGCTCACCCACAAACAAACTGCTGTTAGAATAGCATCTGAAACCCCGGACACCAAACACTCTAATCAGAGGCCCACCTCTATCCAGACCCAACAGCTTTTGGGGTTGAGGGGTCAGTGTTGGTTACACTGGCTAAAGAGAGGTACTTGCCTCATCATGACATCATTCTATGCAAGAACCACAGCCTACATGTGGCTTTCTCCCTATAAAATAAGCCATTTCATCTCTGGCCCACAAGAAACCATCCTTAGCCCTTTATCCACTATGAATTAGCCTTGCCTTAAAAACTAGGCACTCTAATTTTCAGACAGATTCCTAAAAATCACACTTGAAACAGTTTTGGATTTTGCTATTAACCTCTGAAGCCCCCAGGCTACCTGCCCCTCCATGTTCTTTCCTTTGTGATGTCCCCTGTCTGTAATGACACCATCATTCACCTACTTGCTCAGGAATCACTCTTAACTTCCCTTTCTTATATCCCATATCCAAAACATCATCAGGCCTTTTGCGTCCGCATTTGAAGTGCATGCCAAATCAGACCACTTGTCATACTAGGTTTAGTTGTTATAACCCTAACCCACATAGTTGTTATCATTCACCTGCTCCAGTAACATAAACCCCTAACTAGTCCCATAGTGTCCGCTCTTGGCCTCTTTAATCTACTCTCCACGGACCAGCAAGTGGTCCTTTTTCAGACAAAGTCAGATCATAACACTCCTCTGATCAGAACAGTCCACTGGTTTTCCCCATCTCACTCGAAATAAAATTCAAAGTGCTTAACTTACCCCCCATGCCCCACACTAACTGCTTCCTGTTCTCCTCCCTAACCCTATGCATTATCTCTATCCCCCAGACGCACCCACACCCACTCTGCTGCTCCACAAAGGACCCCGTGCTCGCGGTGGACATTCCAAGCACCGTCCGCCTCAGGGCCTTTGTGACTGTTTTCCCTGCTACCTGCAGTGTTCTTCCCCGGATATCTGCATGGCTCCGTCTTTTACTTAGAAACTAGGACTCTGCTCATTATTCCCTCATTAGAGGTGACATAGTTTTCATTCTTTTACTCTGCTGAGCTCTCTTTCACAGCACTTATCACCATGTGACACACTGAATATTTATTCGCTCATTTATTGAGCATGCGATTATCTCCTCGTTGAGTAGAAGGTTCATGAGAGTGGGCATTTGGTATCAGGTACTAGAACGACTTAGCACAATGCCTGGAGCAGCGTAGGTTTTCACAAGTATTTGTTGAGTGAGAAATAAATAAATAAATAAATAAATATTTGGATAGCTTTCCAGAAGCGTTCGAGGGAAGGCTGAAGTGGTTTCAGAGCATCAGAATCCAGATCTGACCTAGAAAGGGAGAGGCCAGTGGCTCTCGTTACTCAGTGAGCATCCCTGTCGTGCTGGTCTATACCAGACCTGGACCCCTGCTGGTTACAATGAAATCTTTGTTGGGCAAAACCAAGGTTTGGAGAATAGAAACACATGGGTCCATTTATACCAAAGTGCCTTTGCCCCCTTGTGGGCTCATGATTCCTGCCTAAGAACCTAAGCTTTTGAAATGCGTAAGTGAGTTCGATCTCCTAAACACTGGGGCGAATAGGCTCTTTTAATAACTAAACCGAGTCACTTAGGTATAATGATGAGCCCAAGGTCATACAGGCAGTTGGACAAGAAATTAGGATTCGAATCTAGACTACTTCTCTTCTTCTTTGGAGTGTTGGCTATCAAAAACATTGTGCTTGGAACTGGTCCAAGTTTCATGGATGTTTTGTTCAAACAGAAATGAAAGAGAGCCCCCCAAAAATAGACTGAGTTGTTAACTTTCCAAAGCTGTGGTCATTGTGTGTGATACAGCAGATGAGTTTAAGCAATCAGAGCATTAGCAAGCCTCCCTTTGGGTCTCTCCAACTGCTTCCCTCTGTTTGCAGACATAATATTCAGTTTCTCCAAAACATCTCTGGTTACCGAAAGTAAATTTTGTGGGAAAATGGTGACGATGGTCAAACAAAGAGTTAACACAACCAAAACAAAAAATCCAGTTTGAAATATTTTTACAACGTTCTTTACACTAGAGAGCGGTGGAGAAAAAACAGCATTTTAAGTGCTGCTCTTTTTCCCATTAGGTTGTCTGCTTTTACAGGTGGCAAGTTTCAGCGAGATCTAAAGGCGAAAGGCTCATGCAGAGATGGTCTGGAGCAGAAAGACTTGACCCGCCTGACCTCCTGCCCATGCATACAACATAATCACTCACAAAATAGATACTAAAATAATGTTAGCAGCCGCCTGGCCTAAACTAATAAAACCGAGCACGTCGAGAGTGAAGGCAGAAAAGCCTGTCCTTAACTCACCCCCTCGGGCCTCAGCATTACTTCTTCCCTGGCCTGAATTAAAGGAGCTCAAAGCAAATGGCTTTTTGCACCTCCCTTCTTTTCCTTGTGTCATTCTGACACTCTTTTTTTTTTTTTTTTTTTTTTTTTGTAACAGGGCCTGACTCAGTGCGTTTAAATGCCCTTCTCTTTCTCACTCACCACATGCAAACTTTAATTAAGGCCGTCTCTACATAACACAACATAACTTGTTGAGAAGTAAAACAGTCAAGTCACTGAGTTTGGAGCCATAAGAGGAGGGAGAGGGGAAGGTCAGAGAGAGTCATGAATGACAGCAAAAAATACCCCAAGTGTTTAGACAGGTTCCTTTTCACTCACTCTCTCCTTTTGGCTGTAAGCACTCAGCCTTTTCCTTTCATTCTAGGGAACAAACATTTCTTTTCAAGGTAGATCTACATTGTTCCAAAGCTAACCTCTTGTCCTCGTTGCACATCAGCTTCCTACACTTACTATCTCTAGGTTACCCATGTTAGCAGGCAAATTGTTGATCTATCCTCTTTCGTAAAAGAGAAATCAGAGGCTCAAAAGGTTAACACCAAGTCCACAGCCTCAATAAAATATATTTTTTACATCTAAACAAATGATTTCTTTTAAATTTAAATATATATTAATTTTAAAAAGTAAAGACTAGGAGGAACTTACACTTTTCAACTTAAAAGTTCCAAAGGAATGCATATTGGATGAGAGGCCTTGCAGGTGCTAATAACAAACTAGGTTATGCACATGCTGTAAAAGAATTTCCAGACCCCATTTCTCCTTCTAGTAGTTTGCACAATAGTGTTCATGGAATGAGTAAACAAGTGGTGATTCCTCAGCTTTGCAGACATAGGGGCGTTTATTAGCTTTACATGGGAAGTCTCATTGTCTCCATTACTGCTGTCCAGTGACTCGTTTCAAGTCGGAGTTATAAAATACCATTTAGGTTGCAGTAAGAATGGGATAAATCCAGAGGCTATAGTCAGAGAGAAAGAACCCAGAGTGAGACAGAAGGCTTCACAGCTTTGAAAAGGGCAAGATGAGCCATTTCCACACATGACCCAATCATTTTGCTGTCTGTATTGGAGCAAGTAAACTTCCTTAGACCATGAGCACTCTGGTTTAAAAATGGAACCTGTTTATTTATATTAATTTATGCATTTTTGCAATTATAGTTGACATTCAATATTAGTTGCAGTTATACAGCATAGTGGTTAGACACTGAAATAACTCCTCACAGTAAGTCTAACATTTGAATTGTTTAAATAGGAAGATGGGCAATGGACAATAGAACTGACCCTAACAATTACAACCTAAATTTAAATTGTGTTTTAGCTCTGCAGTTTTTGGACTATAATGAATACAATGAGAACAATAGCTTTTGATTTACTATAATAATGATGGCATAATAATTATAATAGCAATAGCAATAATAATAACTAGTACTTATTAAGTGATTTTGTACATTATACATATATTGCCTAATTAATACTAATTGTTACATTCTATATAAACATACTGCTTAAAACTTAATTAGAAATTCTCAAGGATTGTTGCTTTTAAAAGGGTAATTTGGCAACCTGAATTCTCATGGGTTTTTGTTTTAAGAAGAATGATTAAAATCTATATATTAAAAGTATCTGTATTCTTTTAAACCCAAATTCCAATTTTTGTTATTTTGGTATAAAAACATTTGTACAAGTTCACACAATAATTTGTACATAGATATTTATAGCTGCATTATTTAAAAATGGAAAGACTGAAAATAACCTATTTATCAATGTGTTTTTATAAATTATGGAACATCTATAAAAGAGAAAATACAGAAAATCAATTTTAAAACAAAATGCAGAAAATATGTTTAGAGAAAAATCTTAGATTTTAAAGGTTATCTCCTATCTAATTTAATGTTATCTAAACAAAGTTTAAAGTGAAATGTAAAGAGAATGAAATCACAGAATTTATAGTAAGAAGACAGGAGAAATCTTATAAAGTTAAATAAAACCATGTCAAATCTACCACAGAGAAATACAGAGCATCAGTCTCCTTTGATACTGATATTCTTATTAATTGGCTTCTTGCTGCCCTACACTAAATTGGAAGCACCCTGAGAGCTGAATTCTATTTTGCTCCTTTTGCTCCATTTTTTAAAACCTCACTGCTAATTGCAGAGACTGGCACATTGTAAACATTCACCTTATTTTTAAATAAATAAATCATACTTTGAAATGCAAGAAAGGAATTTAAAAGAAGGAATAAAAGAAATTGTAGCAAAAGATAAGAAATGGGGAAAGAAAAGGAGATAGGGAAGGAGGGAGAGAGGCAGGGATGAAGGGAGGTAGGCTGATGAAAGTTGGAAGGAAGGAAGGAAGGGAGGGAGGGAGGAATGGGAAAAGAATGAAGGAAGGAAATATAAGGAAGAAAGAGATGGGATGAGTCAGAAATTGCCCTTTCTTTTTATTTCTCTTTTCTATGATTACAGTGGTCAAATGAGAAGTCAGGCACACCAGGTCTTTTTTCAGAAACTGACTTCAGAAACAGCTATGGCAACACTTTCAGAATTTATTAGCTTCTGGAAAAAAAGGATGAGACTTGAAGAGAGAGCCTATAACAACATTTATCCTGGACCTCAGTCTAATCTGAAGCTACACATCTGGGAAGGTAGGAAGTCAAAAGGCCTAATTCGGCCTTTCAGTTGTGGCAAAGGGCAGATGGCTTTATAAATAGCATAAAGAAAAAAGACAATAGCTAGTTGAAGCTGACACCTTATTTCTCAACAGATTAAATAAAATAAGAGATAAATTATGCCCAGATTGAATGAGCATGAACCACAGGTTATTTTATTTTTTGAAAATGGGAGCAGGAAGGTAAAAGAAAAAGGAAAAGGAAAATAGTGAACTATATTTTTCTGAACCTTTTGATTTTCTGTTCACTTTGATCTCTCCCCGAGATCCTTAGCAAATCCATTTTGGAGGGGCAACAGAAAAATTATGAGGCATTTTTGAAGATTCTTAAATTCAACAGACTAGAGAAATGCATATACTCACATCAAGTTGTACACTTGTTTTGGGTAGGAGAGGACTGAAAGAACGCTACCCGTGTCTGCTTGAATGTGAAGAGTAGGTAGGGCTTGCTCATGGGATTGGAAGGAAATCAAGCTGTAGATTAGGAATAATTATATTACTGCCTCCTGTAGGATAAAATTCAAACACCCTCATCATCTGTCTCCTGCTTGCTAACTCAGCTTTATCCCCTCTTTTCCTTCCCACATTGTTAGGCTGACCTTCTCAGTGTCTTCCAAGAAGTCAAGCTCAGTCCCACCTTACGACTTTGAACCTGCTGTTCCCTCTGTGTGAAATGCTCTTCCTTGCCTTATCTACATAGCTTATTTCTATGCGTGCTCCAAGATTCAGTTTATAAAACACATTTTTTTATGAAAGCTTCCAAAAACTCCCCCAATAGGTTACCTGCAGAATTAGTTGCCTCCTCTTCTGTGATCTTAGGCTCTTTGCTCATGTATTGTATCTACTGTAGAATTTTATTATCTGTTCATGTATATTTACATATATTTCTTTCCCACTAGACCCTGAGATTCTCAAAGGCAGAAGCAACCTTATTCTATCTTTAATACCTAGGTAATGCCTGGCATAGAGGAAACACTAAAGATCAAAGGAATGGTCCTGAGAAAAACATTCAGGCCTGACTAAAGTTTGGCAGAATGACCATGCAAACACTGAGGAAGAAAGTGTAACAATCATAGAGGTGGTAGGCCTTGACATGGTCATTTGTCCACTCTCAAGATTGCACCTGGAGTAAGGGCATTAACAGGACATGAGAAGCAGCAAATTCCAAAATGAGAAGGAGATGAGAAGGAGAACGGACCATTGATTCAAATCACAGCTTGACCCTTTGATCTCCAGTGAAATAACAGACTTGGGTATGATCACACTTGGATGTGATCTTGGGGAAATAAAGGAATCCCTGTGCCCACTTACTCAACTGTAAAATGTGTCTGTTGTAGGGATGAAATATATTAACAGTTGCAAATACTTATAGTAGTTCCTGGCCTGGAGAGACACAAATTCATAGCTCTCTGCATTTGTGAAATTTTAAAATCTAAAGTGGCCAAGGCGAGAGGCAGAATCCAGTAGAGACATGAGGTTTAACATTCTCATTCCCAATCTGTTTTTCCTCTGCTTGTCCTCTTTGGGATGGCCCGGACTCAAACTATGGGACAACTGAGCTTTAAAAGGTGAATTCATTTTTTGGCTTTAAAAAAAAGCTGTGCAAACATGGAAATTTCTGGAAAAGAACAGATAACATGAATTGTCAGTGCTGTGTGGAAACTTTAATAAGCAGGTAAGTTTAGAATAAACTATGGGCATGCACATGTGCCTAAGAGGTTTGCATAATCTCCTTGCTGAGGCATATGGTGGCAGGGCCTTCCCACTCAATGGGAAAATTGCTCGTGTTTCCCTTAATACATAAACTGAACTCAGGGCAACCATGGCTGGCATACTGAATGAGGTTCTGCACTTCTTCAAAACGGATTTGTGTTTACACTTCATTGTGAGATTTTTAATGATTTGAAATGACTCAGAGGAAGTTATGTAATGTTTATGGAGACGTGTTAAAAAATAAACCAAGAACCACAATTGTAGTATTAGCGGTAACTCCTGAATAAGCCTTCTCATTTATTTATTTACAAAATGTGATTTAAATAACAACCAGGTAATTAGGGAGTTCCAGTTCTGGTAAAGCAAAGTACATTATATTGGGCTGATCCTCTTGCTGATGATAACTAAACATTTTAGTAAAAAAAGTCTCTTGGAAACTTTTTAGAGATAAACCAAAAGCAGGCAGAGGAGTAGATAAGGCCTTTGAGAGATGGGATACAAATTAGGTTAGATTCAAATTTATCCAGCTTTTCTCCTAAGGGAACTCCCTAATTTGCATGGGAATGAAGGATAGAGCTTATGCAGAAAGAATCAGTCTTATTGAACTGAGAAGTCTGAGGTTCAATTTGGGCTGCCAGCGCAGCTGGGAATTATGGGGGATACCTTGAAATGGAGCTGTCACATATACAATTTCCTCTCAAATTCTTTCGTGACTCCAAAACTAGCAATATCAAGAGTAAAAATACAGGACATCACTACTGATGCTAATGAAATTTAAAAATAATGAGAAATATTATGAAAAACTCTGCCAATAAATTTCACAAAGGTGAAATTGCCTATTTCCTAGAAAAACACAATTAACACAGGAAAGTATAGAAAATAGGAATAGCCTTGTATCTTAAATAAATTGATTTTTTAATTAAAAAGATTTACCTAAAGATAACTCCAGGCCCAGATGACTTCACTAGAGAGTTCTAAAAATTAAGAAAAAATCATTGCAATCCTGAACAGGAAATAGTAGAGGGGAGCACAATACCTAATTTTTTAATGTATCCAACATAACCCTCATACAAAAACTCAAAAAGTACAAGACAAGTCACAAAATCACAATTATTTTCATGAATACACATTCCTTAACAAAATATTATCAAATCAAACCGTGTAATATATAAATGTGTAAGCATACAAACACACACACGCACAGACAATATTTGCAAGTCAAATCTAGCAATACAATCAAAGAATAACAATACTTCGATTGACCTGCATCAAAAAGATAACAATACACAAGTCAAAGCTGGCTTCACATTTAAAATCAGTCAACCACATTAATAAAATAATGTAGAAATTATATGATCAACTCAATTGAGGCATAAAAATATTTGACAAATTTCAACACATTCATTGAAAAGAAGGAAACTTTCTCAACCTTGTAAAGGCCTCTATTAAAAATTTATAAATAAAATTATTTAATGGTGAAATATGAACTCTTTTACTCCTAGATTGGTGAAAAAACAAAGATATCTACTCTCGCTACTTTTTTTCACCATGTACCGAAAGTCCTAGCCTGGAAATAAAGAAAAAAAGAACAAAAAAGGAAAGAAAGAGGAAACATTGTTAATCACAGGCATATCATAAAGAATGTAGAAAGAAGTGACTATGGAATTTCCTCAAAAAATTAAAGGTGGAACTGCCTTTCAATCCAACAATTCCACCGCTGGGACTATACCCTTAGAATTCTGAACCACAAGTTCAAAAGAACCTAGGAACCCCAATGTTCATGGCAGCATTATTTACAATAACTAAGTGCTGGAAAAAAGTTTAAATGCCCATCAGTAAATGAATGGATCAAAAAAACTGGCTCATTTACACAATGGAATACTATGTAGCAGAAAGAAAGGAGGAACTCCTATCATTCGAAACAGCATGGGTGGAACTGGAGAGCATTATGCTAAGTGAAATAAGGCAGGCAGTGAAAGACAAATACCATATGATCTCACCGATAAGTAGAACCTAATCAACAAAACAAATGAGCAAAATAGAACCAGAGGCTTGGAAATAAAGAACGAACTGACAGTAACCAGAAGGGAGGGAGGAGGGGGTAACAGGGGAAAGAAGAAGAACGCTCAAGCAAAGGACCACGAATAGAGGACCCATGGGCATGGACAAAGGGGGACTGACTGTGGGAGTGAGGGAGGAAAGGGTAGGGGTGAACAATGGGGAAAAAGGTGGAACAACTGTAACTGAACAACAATAAATTTTTTTAAAATGAAAGAAATGACTAGAAATAATAATTTTAAAAAGTTGTACGATACTTGGTCAAGTTATAAATGTTTTTATTCTAACAATAAATAAATGGAAAAAATTTTAAACATCAATGAATTAGAAATAAATTTAAGAAAACTTTTGGGAAATTTTCCACACTGACGATAATAAAACATGAATGAGATATATGTTTTATTATTAACTAAATTTATAGAAAATGTTACTGATATAAAAATTTGATGTTATACAGCTTTTAATTTTCTGCAAGTTGATCTGTATATTCAACTAAATTTCAACTAAAATCCAAGCAGAAATTTTGGTAGATATTGACAACCCAACTCTAAAACTTACATAGAAATGCCAAGGGCTTAGGATAGCCAAAATAACCTTGAAAAAGAACAAAGTTGAAGGACTACTGATTTCAAGAAACACTATTAAGTTTCAGTAATGAAGGCAGTGTAGGTAGACATAGATAGATGGAACAGAATAAACTACCTAGAAATAGACCCACACAACTGATTTTCAACAAAAGCATGAAGACATCTAAAGAAAGAAAAGGGTTTTTAACAAATGATGGTGGAACTACTGGATATCTGGGATGAATCCCAACCTTCCCTTCACACCATACATGAGTTTTAATTTGAGTTGGAAGGTGGATCTACACATAATAGAGAAAATAATAAAACTTCTATAGAAAACATAGGACAATACCTTGTGACTTTAGGGCAGGCAAAGATTTTTTAGACAGAAAAAAACACATTAATTATAAAAGAAAAACTAATAAATTAGGCAATTAAAATTAAATACTCTTGCTTATAAAAGACTTTGTTAATACAATAAAGAGGTAAGTTTATGGACTGGGAGAAATATTTGTAATATGTATCACTGACACTGTACTTGAATCTAGCATATATAAAGAAATCCTACAATCTCTAAAAAACGGGCAAAAGGTTTGAAAAGATATTTCACAAAATGATCATATGAATGATCATTTTTAGTCACCAGAAAAACTCAAACTGAATCACAATAAATTTTTATTTCATTAGAATTAATAAAAATATTTAAAAGGCTAATAATATCAAATGTTGACGATGTGGAACTGGGAGGTTCATACACTGATGATGGAAATTAAAGTGGTACAACCACCTTTGACAACTCATAAAGCTTATAAACCTCAAAACACATCTACCCACCACTGAGAAATGGCATTCCTAGGTTTTTACACCCCCTCCTGCAAACACCAAAATGAAAACATATGTCCAAAAAATATTTATAGAATAATATTCCTTTCAGCTTCAGTCACGATCACGTCAAACTAGAAATAACCCAAAATGTTTATAAACAGAAAAGTGGATTAACAAATTGTAGTATACTACTGCTCAGTAATAAAAAATGGACGAACTTTCAACACACAAAACAGTGTAGATGAATTGCAAAAACATTGTGTGGGGCGAAAGTGAAACACAAAAAGTACACGATGTATAACTCCATTTACAGAATGTTTGCTTTGGGGATGGGGAGGGTTGTTCAAACAATACGAAGAAACTTAATGTAAACTATTGACTTTAATTAATAACAATGTGTCAATATTGGTTTATCAGTTATAACAAATGCACCATAATAATGCAAGAAAGATGTTAACAGTAGGAGAAACTGTGTGCAGGGGGAATGGGGGCATATGGGAACTCTATGTACTTTCTAGGCAATCTTTCTGTAAATATTAAAGTGCTCTAAAATAAAGTCTATTTTTTAAAAACGGAGTGGGTTTCCTTTGGAATAAATTGTGATTGGAAGATGCTGGCTGAAACAAAATTAAACTAGTTTCTTTCTTCAAAGAAGTTTCAGAGCTGCTGATCTGTTGATAGGCACTGGATTCCCTATCAGAGAGACAGTGTGCGCAGCTTTCTCTAACCTTTACTTGATGAAGAAACTAGTCTTTTTTGAGTAAATCAAGGAATACTGTTCTTTGGAACACATTTTGAGAAGCAGTGTAACATCACTGTGAATTAATGACTTTTTAAAAATGTTTCTGTGTATGCATGAGTAGAAGATGATGCCACACTTACAGCAATCTTCCATTTTCCAAATAACAATATCTAAAAAAATAATTACTTTGATCAAGTCTATAAAAACATTTTTAGAGAATGTAATTAAAATAATCAAATTGAAATTTGCAACATTTAATTTCTTTATACATAGGTGCATGTGGAAATTGAGAAATGTATTGTTTTGTTCCACCCTCATACTTAATAAAACAAATGTATTCTACTTTTTCACATCTTCAACATTTATCTCTCTGACAGTGGGATTTCAATGTGTAAAATGACCCCAAAAATAACATGCTGAAAACAGCAGAACCTTCATCATCCTGAGTCCCTGAATAATGCTGTAGAGAAGAGCCCTCATCAACACACAAATACCTATGAGGACTCTTATGTATCTGAGTCTCATCCCTTGTTATAGCATCATTTCAGAGTCTAGATTCTCATAACCTAAATCTGGTCCATATGTGATGAGTCATTTTGGGTATAATTCATTAAGTACAGCTCTGCAAATACAGTTCCTATGAATTTGAGCTAAAGAGACAGGTTATCTCCCTACACATCAAGCAATGATGCTACAGATGTGGGGTAACTGCTATAGACATACCTGTTCAAAAAGTGACAGCAAAAGAGGCACACAAGGGTCACTAAGCCATAGAATTATGAAATATAGTTGGATATATGAGGTCTGACCAGAGGTATCCAGCCATGTAATATGAAAAATACAGATATTTATTGAAGAAGATGCAAGATACAAAAAATCATTGTACATGATAGGACAATGATGCTTCAGTCCCCTTCAAAGTAGGCACATTGGAACCACACACAGTTCTCCCAAAGCCATCAGCTGCCCCATCATATTTTCCTGAATTTCATCAATGGTCTGAAATCTCTTTCCTTTCAAAGGTGATTTTCTTTTTATTTTTATTTTTTAATCTTTATTGTATCTTTTTTGATTACCATTTAGTCACCTCATACTCCCTCCCCCAAGCAATCACCACACCGTTGTCCACAACCATGAGTCCTTTTTCCTTTTTGTTCAATCCCTCACTCCCTAATTTCCCCCTACCACTAGCAGTCATCCTGCTCTCCATCTATGAATCTGTCCCCATTTTCATTGTTAGTTCAGTTTGTTCATTAGCTTGCACATATGAATGGAATCATCTGGTATTTGTATTTCTTGACTGGCTTATTTCACTAAGCATGATGTTCAAAGGTGATTTTAGTTTTGTGAAAAACCAGAAGTCCCAGGGTGCCTAATCTGGGCTGTAGTGGGGCAGAGTCACCTGAGTGATTTGATGTTTCTCCAAAAACCTCTGCACATGAGCAGGTGCATTGTCGTGATGAAGCTGGCAATCACCAGTTGTGCATAGCTGAGGCCTTCTGAATCATCTGAATAGTTTCCGTGGAGGAGTGTGCAAGCTTAACGTAAAATTTGATGCAGGTTCGTTGCTCTACTTGCTCGGTCATTTTGAATGTGATGGTCACACAGTACACATGCCCACTCAATGGCATCTTCCACCCCCACTGACTAGTACAGTTAAGTCGTCATTGTTCACACATGTGCATTCCAGTCTACTCTCCTTGGTGCCAGGTTGCATCAATATTGTGCAAACCATTATTGTTATATTAATAATGGCTGGACTTTTTCCAGACAGACTTCAGTGTGTATATAAATAAATAAATAAATAAATAAATGTAAAAACATTCTGGATTATTAAAACTTTACTCTAATAAGAAACATTTAATAAAAATTGGAAGGCTAAACAGAAAAATGATACTAGGTAACAGTAATAATATAAATTTAGCTGATGCCTTCCTCTATTAATTATTTTTGATTTATTGTATTGCAAGTTTCTCAATTAGAATTCCATCCCACCTCTGCCTAGGAATGATTTTTCATGACCCTCCTCTCCATCCTCTGAGCTTTTATTTCCATCTTCTTAATCATTCTTCCCTGAAAGGTAAACTATGTTTTCAACTAAGTACTTTTCTCAATCTGTTTGCAGTCTATAGAAATTTGGTCATTCAGATGCCCCCCTTTTATTTCTTACTGTTTCCAACCTTTCTGATGCAAGCTAGTGGTGTTTGCTAGTCTCTTAAAATCTTTGTAAGTCTTCTATAAATCCATATTTTTGTTTACTCATTAAACAAAAACCATATCCACAGGTCTCTTGAAGATAAGATGTCATATACCTTGGTTTCTGATGAAATTTTTTATCTTCTTATAAGACTTGTTTGTTCAAACAATTCTCTAAAGTACCATCTTAAATTCTTCTGAAGCCTTAATTAATGATTTTTACATTTATACCATAAGCTTTACTATTATTATTAAAACATTTTCCTAGTAGTGCTCTAGATTTTATCTTTTCCAAGAAGCTACTAATTTTAATATCACCGGACTTCAGAAAGACTGGGAATTTTATGAACAACAGGTCATTGCTTCTTTTTGTTTAACATTCTACCCTTTACTCTTCTCCTGTACTTGGCTTTTAGCAACACAAAAAAAGTTAGGTAGCAGTTTCATTACTCTATGTGTAAATCTTATCTAGATCATATAGTTCTTTAGTTATATTTTCTTCTTTCGTGTTCCTACCGATGGTAGAGTGGCTAAACTCTGCCAATACACAAAAGTCTCCTTTTCTACTGTTATTAAACATTTCTAATGCACTAACCTTACATCCTTTAAACTTCAATCAGCATCCTCTTCAAAGGCCATCAACCTTCCAAACAGTGTCTTCAAGACCATGAGGCTTCCACTAACACTATTTCCAAATTCTGAAAAGTTTATAGCCACTACCTTGTTCCAAAGATACTTTCTCTCATTCGCGGTTATTTTGTTTGTTTCTTTGTTCTGTTTGTAACGGCCCACCTCTAGGTACCAAAATCTGTGCTAGCTATCTACTATGAACTGAGTGTCTCTGTCCTCCCAGAACCATGTCAAAACTCTAATTCCCAGAACAATGATATTAGTAGGTGAACATTTGGGAGGTAATAGTGAAGCTCCCATAAAAAGATTAGTGCCCTTATAAGAAGAGACAGGAGATAACTTGTTCCTTTCCACACTGATGCCTCTACCATGTTAGGACACAGCAAGAAAATGACAAACTAGGAAGTCAGCTTTCACCAGATCCTGACAGGTCTCCCAAGAAGTATATTGAATAAAGTTCTAAGACATGCTCTGTTGCTACATAACAATTTACTCCAAACACAATGGCTTAAAACAAAATATTATTTCATACAGTTTCTGTGTGTCAAGAATCTGGACGCTGTTAAGCTAGGTGGTTTAGCTCATGGTTTCTCAAGAGGTGGCAGGAAAGATGTCAGCTCAGTTTCAGTCATCTGAAGGCTTGAATGGCATGGAGTATTTATTTCCAACTTGACTCATTCACATGCCTGGCACATTGGTGTAGGACCTTGGCAAGAGGCTTCATTTCCTTATCACATAGACCTCCACATTTGGCTTATTTAGTGTTCTCATGACATGGATGTTTTTTTCCAGACAGAGTCATTCAATAGAGCAAGGTGAAACTGGCAATTTCTTTCATGACCTAGCCTTTGGAGCCACTCTCTATTGTTCCCACAATATTTTATTGATTACCCAAGTCAGCTCTATTCAATGGGAGAGAAAACTACCCAGAATACCAGAAGGCATGGATCATTTGGGGCATATTAGAGGATGGCCAATGAAGTATGTTACAGCATTTAAGATTACTCCATCAAATACAACAACATAATCAATACTGACACTTTGGAGATCATAACATATTTCTAAGGTAGAATCACCATCTTTACTTCCATCTAACTGTTTGAGATGGAACATTAATGCTTTTTAGATTTTATATGGTATTATCACCAGAAATTTTATCCAAAACCACAAGCCTCCCAACCTATTCATAGAATATTGTAATAGATAGCTATTCTATTTATCATATTTACAATATAACTACTTAATGTGATGGTTTAAATTTTTTTGTCATTTTTTATTTTTCAATTACAGTGGCATATAATATTATATTAGTTTCGAGTGTACACCTCAATGATAGACATTGTGATTACTATGTGATCATCCCAATAAATCTCATACCCATCTAACACCATACATAGTTATTAGAATATTATTGACTATATCCCTATGCTGTACTTTACATCCCCATGACTATTCTGAAACCACCAATTTGTATTTCTTAATCCCTTTACCTTTTTCACCTACCCCGTAGTCCCTCTTCCATCTGGCAACTATCAAAATGTTCTCTGTATCTAAGAGTCTGTTTCTGTTCTACAATTTGTTTACTTCATTTTTTTAGATTCAATTTTTTATAAGTATGTATTTATTGCCATTTTATTATTCATATTTTTACTTTTTTTCCTTCTTCTTCTTAAAGAAGACCCTTTAACATTTCATGTAATATTGGTTTGTTGGTGATAAAGTCTTTATCTTTTGGGGGGGGCAGTTCTGGAAAGCTCTTTACATGTCCTTCAATTCTAAATGATAGCTTTACTGGGTGGAGTAATCTTGGTTACAGTTCCTTGCTTTTCATCACTTTGAATATTTCTTACCAATTCCTTATGGCCTGCAAAGTTTTTGCTGAGAAATCAGCTGACAGTCTTATGGAGGTCCCTTGTAAGTAACTAACTGCTCTTCTCTCTCTGCTTTTTAAATTCTCTCTTTGTCTTTAACCTTTCGCATTTTAATTATAATGTGTCTTGGTGTGGGACTCCTTGGATTCAACTTGTTTGGAACTCTCTGTGCTTCCTGGACTTATACGTGTATTTCTGTCAACGGGTTAGGGAAGTTTTTAACCATCATTTTTGCAAATAGGTTTTCAATTTCTTGCTCTTTCTATTCTCATTCCACCACCCCCATGATGTGGCTGTTGGTATGCTTGAAGTTGTCTCAGTCGTTTACATTATCCTTTTTTTTTTGATTTTTTTTTCTGTTCTGATTGAGTATTTTATGCTTCCTTATATTCCAAATTGCTGTTTTCATTCTTGGCTTCATCTACTCTATTGTTGATTCCCTGTCAATTATTCTTCATTTCAGTTAGTGTAGCCTTCATTTCTGTCTGGTTCTTTTTTTGTGGTTTCCATGTCTTTTTTTATGCTCTTGAAGTTCTCTCTAAGTTCATGTATTTTTCCCCTAAGTTCATTGAGCATCATTTAACCAGTGTTTTGAACTCTACATCCCGTAGATTGCTTGCCCCCATTTTGTTAGTTATTTTTCTGGAGTTTTGTTCTGTTTTTTCATTTGGGACATGTTTCTTTGTCTTCTTATTTTGGCAGTCTCCTTGTGTTTGTTTCTATGTATTAGGTAGAGCTGCTATGTCTCCCAGGCTTAATGTAGAATGACCTAATGTAGATGTCCTGAAGGATCTAGTGGCACATCTAGATCCCTGTTCACTTGAGCTGAGCACTGCAGACACATCACTCCAACTCCCACTGTGGGCCATGTACACCTTCCTGTTGTAGTTGAGCCATAATTACTGTTGGCATATCAGTGAGAGGAATTTACTCCAGGATGATTGGTGGCAAGGACTGTTTTAAACCACTGTGGAGGATAGCTGTGCAGAGTTGTGGTCCATGGAGCAGGACTTGCTTCATCCAGGCTTTGGTGTCGACTGAGCCTGCTTCTTGAGTGTGTTGAGGTGGAGGTGGTTGAGTGGTACTTCGACGTAATCTGAAACTATTCACTGGGCGTGCTGGCTCTAGAGCCTCCCAGGAGGTGCAGGCTAATGTCATCTGCTACCTGTGTTCTACCTGGGCCCACCCAGTATGGCTGTTACTTCTGCTGAGCTTGGAGATGCTCAGGAGAGGCCAAGCTATGAACCAAGGCTGGATACCACTAGATCCAAGCCTGGATCCACTTAGCAAGAGGTACAGGACATGCTGAGGCCATATGATTCTTGTTTAAGAGATTTTAGAAAAATCTGAAGGAAGAGTCAAGGCAGACCCTATTCATGGAAAAGTCACTGAAACAGTGTGGGTGGGTCTGCAAGTTGGTGGAGTAGGTCTAAGGGAATCATCAGGGTGGCATTACGATGATAGCCAGATATGGTGTCTACCTGCTAGCTCTGTGCTGGGTGAGCTCAAAAAAGGAACAATTGCTTCTGCCAGCACTTCTGTCTGGGGGAAATCTTCCTCTCCACCTCTTACCTTGATACCAGGCACTTCATTCCCTCCCCGTATCACCTTGGTGCCTTTTAAGATGCTGCCTCAGCTGTGGAGCTCAGAAGGCATGCATCTGAGTAAGTGCATGTATGGACCCTTTAAGAAAAACTGCCCGTGACTCCCACAGCCCTCCCTTTCACTGAGCCAATCCCTGCTGCTTTTTACAGCCAAAAGTTATGTGCACTTCTCTTCCTGGCACTGAAATCCAGGGCTGGGGGTCCTGATGTGAGGCCAGGCCCCTCGCTTTTCAGGGGAAGACCTCTTCAGCGAGATATCTCTCCTGATTTTTATCCACCACGTATGGGTGTGGGACTAGCTCATTCCACATCTCTGACAGTCCTACCAGTCTTGATGTGGTTTCTTTTTTATACCATTAGTTGTAGGATTTCCATTCAGCTAGATTTCAGGTGGTTCTGAATGATGGCTGCTCTGTAGTATAGCTGTAATTCTGATGTGGTTGTGGGAGGATTTGAGTACCACATTTACCTACAATGCCATCTTGACAGGAGAAGACATATACTTAATTAATGTGTTAGTTTTAGAGTGTTCTTTTAAAACATTGTTTAAAATAACATTTAACATTTGAAATATGAGGTTATACACTAATATATAATCATGAAATAATTCATCTCATTTTTTTATGATTCTTTTTATCAATTTTGTCAGGTGACCTTCAGAAAACATCCCAAATAGCATTACTTATAGTCATTTCAGGTTAATTTCCCCCTTAAACAGTATTTCATTGTCTAATATAAAATACTTCAGAGAGTGCCCTATAGTATTCCAAGGTCTTGACAATAAGGCAAGTTCTTCCTTCCTGAGTACTAATTTTGAAAAAAAACTATTTCCTTATACTTAAGCATTGTATGAATTTGTGAGGGCTGCCATAACAAATACTATAGACTGGGTGGTTTACACAGCAGATATTTATTTTCTCACAGTTCTGAAAGATGGACATCCAAGATCAAAGCGTTGACCCATTTTATGTCTTCTGAGCCCTCTCTCCTTGGTTTACCAATGGCCATTTTCTCATTGTTTTCTCACATGGCTGTCCCTCTGCGATCTGGTCCCCTCTTCTTATCAGGAAACCGGTTATACTGGATCAGGGTCCACCCTAATAAACCAATTTTAACTTAATTACCTCTTTCAAAGCCTTATCCCCAAATATAATTACATTTTGAGGCAGCATAGGTTAGAACTTCAAACTATGAAGTGGAGAGGGGTACAAAATTCAGCACATAACAGGTATATGTATTATATTCTGTCTTTTTTCAGAAAGGTTTTAAGATGGCTCCCAAGAGTCCAGCAAAAACTGCATAAATTAAAAATGGGGAAAGAGAAAATAAGCACAACCATGGTCACAAAAACCATGGTCACAAAACCAGGAACGAGTTCAATAAAAATGTTTTTTTGTGGCTTTTCATGGAAACTTCAGGTGGCACTCTAAATTATCTAAAAGCTCCTGGATAGTCAACACTAAAAGGAAAACAGACGAATAACATAGATTTGTTTTATTTGCGACAACTATCTTGTTAGAGTGGTGTAATGGGTTTAATCCAAAATCACCCATTATAGTGGTTGAATAGTGAACTACCAAAAGGTATGTTCACTCAGAACCTCAGTATGTAATCATATTTAGAAGAAAGATCTTTGCAGATGTGATGAAGTTAAGGACCTTGAGATAAGATCATACTGGATTAGGGTGGACCTTAAGTCAATGACGTGCCCATATAAGAAAAAATCAGAGATGAAGACACAGAGAGGAGAATTCTATGTGAGGACAGAGGCAGAGGTTGGAGTGAAGCATTTATGAGAGGACATGCCAAGGATTGCTAGCAACTACCAAAAGCTAGGAGAGAGGCAGGAAACAGGTTCTCCCTCAAGGCCTCCAGAAGAAACCAACTCTGTTGACAACTTGCTTTTGAGTTTCTGGCCTCCAAAGTTTTAAGAGAATACATTTCTACTGTTTTAAGCCTCCCTGTAATATATTACAACAGCCACAGGGGACTAATACACAGGGGACATCATATTCTGAGATCACCATAATTTATTGCCTTTCCCTTTTTCCATGTGAATGTTTATGCTCAGGATGTTAACTATGATTCTCTACATGATCCTAAATTGTCTGAAAGAGATGTTGCTATATTCTGTTTACTCAGACAGAAAATTGAAGTGATTCATTTCATTTTATATTATTTTAAATGTAAAAGCAACATAATAACAATGTAGTTATATGGGCAAATGAACTGGCTATAATGCCACTAATCAATACAGTGTGTGGCAAAAGTACATGTATAGTTGTGTGTATGTGAAACACAGAGTTTTTTCTTGTATTATTATTTATTAATTACTGTATTATTTTCCTTACAAACAACTATAAACCTGGTTTTGCCCCATACTGTATGTTATTTTGCATTTTTCCTTCCAGTTATGCACACACGTGTGCACATGCACTTATAATGCATATATGTACTCAGAGAGGCAATCACACCATAGTGGATTGCTTTTTAAGAGTACTTGAGATAAAGACTTATCTGAGTTTGCTGCATACTTGTTGCATGTTTTGGATCATTAGTAGGTGAAGGTAACTAATTTTATACATTTGATATAAAGAGCAGAAACTGGCTTTGGTCTAGTCCTTTGAAAACTTGGATAATTAATGCTATCAGTATTACATACTCCATCCATATAGCACTGGATGGGTGAGGTATATAATACATGTATTAATAAACAGCACATGTGCAAGTCATCATGTTTTTTTGTAAAATTGCCCAATTCAAAATAAAATTAGTAGGCAGAGTTGAATACTAGGAAACGGTTGGTTATATTAAAATTTGAGTTTTCCTACACTTAGAGAGTGCCCAGTTAACAGTTTACTTTTGTTGTTGTCAGCTAATTGTGATATATACGGAGAAAGTGTTTGCCATAGATTTTCCCAGTAAATGAGTGTAAAAGGGTTTACTACATGCAATTTGTATGTTGTGGTTCTTCTAAAACTATCAAAACCAGAGATTCATGGGTTGCCAATCAGCTGTAAGCCTTACCATTTATTGGCTGTGTTCTCTTTGAAACCTGAAATTAGATTAATAAATCCTCATCTATAGTCTCTCAGTCTGTACAATGAAAACTATCAGCAGTCTGGCAGAGGTGCACAGTCCTATGTGGTCTTGTAATTATTATGTGACTCATCTCAGAACTCTCATTTCTGCTGCCATCACCTTTATTCCCTACTTCCTGCAGTAGTCATCACCCACAGCAATGAATCAAAGAACCAACATAAACTGTTTGGTAAGTCAGACTAACAGCCTTTGCTATTGACCTTAATAACCCTTTCTCCTACTTTATCGCTGAGAAGTCTGGTGTCTACGTTCTTCTCACTCTCCTACTGGGCTTGAAAACATTGACACCAGCCTCTGAGAAGCTTGTCAACACTATCAGAAAAGTCAAGTTTCACTTTACAAGCTAAATGAAATAGGTGACCTCTTTCTCTAGTCACTGACTCCATAGTACAATATTTTGTAATAATGTTTGAATGTCAGGAAATACGACAAAGATTTCATTGTCATGGTATCATTTAATTCTCACAATGACCCCGTAGACTGTCTCTGTTTTACAGAAGAGGAAAATGCAGCCTAGAAAAGTTAGGAACTGAGGCCAGGCAGAGCTAACGAGGAGCAGAAAAGGCTTCTGACTTGGGTCTTTCTTGCTTTGACATCTATACCTTAGCCATGACTCTATGCTGCTTCCACAATGAGCTAAATAAAGGACCGCCTAAAACAAAACTACCCATTTTTGTCATCTAATTGTACTTACGATCATGTACATCTTGCTCTTTGAATGCATAGCCAATCAGAAGACTCGCCACAATAGGCCTTTGACCCAAAGGGACTAAATATGCTTCTCTCTATTGGTAACCCTCTTGATATCATCAATGAATAAATATTTTCACAGTTTGTAATTAATAGCTACACATTCTAAAAACCTTCTTCATGTTCTATTTTGGCAGATGGTGCATTTTTCTTTGAACTTCTTGGCCTGACTTCCCTTACTTATCTGGGATATTTTTGCTTTCACAGAGGAAACCTTCGAGGCAGCCCACACTATAAAGATAGGCTGGCATTTCACACCACATAAGAATCTGCCAGCAGGGCTTTGGGTACATGGATTTTTCTCATGGACAGGGTATCTTAATCCTGAGTATTAGTCTTTCTTTGTACCTTTGTGAAAGCTGTCTGATAGCGAAAGCAAAAATGAAGCCTTCTCTTCCTCTATAAATATTTGTGCAGTGACCTAGGACTGTCGGCCAGCCTGCCTGCCAACACCCCGTTAGAAGTCATCCCTTTTACAATCATCTGCTATCATTTGATGACCTCTTGGGGTTAAGAGTACAGATGTAAGATCTTGGAGATTTCTGACGGGAATACTTCATATCCCAAGTATGTTTTCCCTTCGAAATGACATCACCACAGGAAAGCATTTTTCAAATAATTTGGCCACCATGTTATGAAAGTTTCCTTAGAAATATAAAGAAAATACACTCTGCACCTCAAACAAAATTTTTCAGAATCCAGGGTTTTCTTTTTTATCACCTTACCAGTTAATTAGACTTAGAAGGTCTTGGTGTGGCAAGTTGACACCAGCCAGCAAGGAATGGTGTCATTCCAAAGATTGCATTATATGACCTTTTATATAAAATTCTGATATTGTGAAAGCTCATGGTTACTGGGTTTTGTTTGAGTGATGGTTTTTATACTTCAGATTGGAACATTGAGATGATTTAGTGAAAGTTACATGAAAATTTACTCCTAAACAGAGCAGTCAAATGGCTGTCCATGGGTGAAGATTTTCGTCTCCAAGTTTCCTCCTACTGCTATTATTTTATAGATAAATGTCAATGAGGGTGCTTTATAGCTCTTTAGTCTAAAGCAGTGAATTTCTCCAAAAATTCCCTGTGCAGGGCAACAAGAAGACTGTAGAACTGGGAGACTGGGCTGTGATGAAAATTTTTCCTTTTGAGGACCAGAAATGGACCATTATAAATAATACCTGTGACATGTAAACTTCTGAGATTCTAATTCTCAGAGCACCATGTGTATGTATGTATGTGTGTGTGTGTTTACTCCAACATTAAGTTTTCTTGCAACAGTTGGAAAAATACATTATTTATCAAAGATCTACTATATACCATCTTCTGAGCTATGCACCCCCATGTAGAGATAATAGTAGTAGGAATAATAATAATAATAGATCACATTTGCTAAGGAATCACTACATTCTGGGCTCTGCTCTAATGACTTTACAGGAAATATTTCATTTGATTCTTACGACAATCCTATGAGGTAGGTACCAACATCTCCACCGCCCAGGTGAAGAAACTGAGGTTCAAAGAGGAGGAGAAACCGAAGATATGCAGTTAATAGGAAATGCAGCCAGAATTTAAGCCCAGGCAGCCTGACTTCAGAGTCCACTATGTTGTACACTTTTGTTCATGCTCCTTAGGAGCTCAAGGCCTGGCAAGAGAGGCAGAACCAGATTATCTTAGAGATCTGCAGGAGGAAAGTGAATGCACACATGAAGAAGCTATCTATTTTTCAAGTATTGGGGTCAGGGAAGGCTTCATAGAATTGATGTTAAAGCTGATACATGGGAGGTGACTAACATTTCCAGAGGGATGAGCTGAGGAAGAGAGTTTCAGAGGAAAGGAGCACGCTGAGCACAAATGTGGATGTGTGCAAGAGCGTGGAGTGACAGTCACTAAAATGAGTCAGTGACCACCAAAATGTAGGGCAGATACAAATGGGAAGCTGTTCTGAGATGAGTTGGATTTGGGTGAGCAAGAGCCAAAGAGGGAAGGGCGCCACCTCTCATGCCAGAGAATGAGGTCTTTTCTATGTGCCATTAGTCTATGAAGGACTTTACACAGGACATGGGCATGACCCAATTTTTATTTTAGAAAAGTAACCTTCAGGCCTGTGTAATGTCAAATTTGAAGGGGCCAGGGTTGGTGGCAGGAGAACAGTTAGGATCTTACCAAATTATTCAGGCAAGGGATGTGAGAGTCTAAACTCAGCATGGTAACCAAGAATGAAGAGACCTGTTTGAGAAATGTTTTGTGTCAAGATTGATAGAATTGAGAGGCTGAGTTGGCATTTGAGGATATGGGAAAGGGTGAGGTTGTGGTGGGTTCTCAGCTTGAGTAACTGAGTGGATAGCGGTGCTGTTTATTCCCATGAAGGCTGTGGGATGGAGAGCTAGGAGTGAGAAGGCTGAATTCTGCTTTGCAAGTCACCGTCTCACTTCCTGCTCCTCACCCATCCCTCTGTCTTCTGAGTCCCGGCATTACCTTGGGATGCCATAATTTGGATCTTCACTTAGTTTTATAGTTGTATATACATGTCTGCAGCACTAGACTATGGGCTCCTTGGCCACAGAGTCTGTTATATATATATTTCAATAAATGTTTGTGAAATAAGTTAGTGAAGAACACACCATTTTTTTTTCATGAATAGATAATCTAGATACTTGAGCATTTACAGGAAACTCACTTCCCATAAGGCTCAACCCTTCTCCCTGTTCTGCCCTCAAAATTCTTAAAATAAAACAGATCTTTTTCCCACAAAATATGTTATGGATTTGAAAGTACAGATTGCACTACCCTTCTGACTCCATCCTGTTATATTTTCAGTTTGAAAATCCCCAGTTCCTTCAAATGTTCCACATACAACATAATTCCCATGTATTTTTTTTAATCTCACGTGCCCTCCTTATTGAAGACCTACTGTATGCCATCATGTTCCAGTCTGTCTGTGTTCTCCTTTAAATGTGATGCTCTGCTACCTGACCCATAAAGAATGCAATGTGGCCATTATTTCTAAAGAGAGGTAAGAACAAATTGTTTTTGTAACTCAAGTTAGAATTATTTTAAGAAAGAAACTGTATTTAGGAAATTAAACTAGTAAGTAGCTTGAGGTAGATGGTGCTACCTTGAAGGCATGGGTTAGTTGGAGTCAAGTAAGCAAAAGGATAAATTGTTCTAGCTTGGAGGCTAATAAAATATACGGATTGGGGAAGAGTTGGAGATGGTTAACTGAAGGACTTAATTTTTTGAAAAATGTAATTGAAATACAATGTACATGCATGAAAGTGCACAAATCCAGCATACAGCTCAATGAAGTTTTGTAAAATAAACACATCTACACCATGGAATAAAAACATTATCAATATCTTCCCCCTATTTTGTCCCCTTCTGGTTGTTCACTCCATCAAGGGAGGTGTTGGCTGTTGGAGGTCTTGTTTCTCGGTCCCCTAGCGATAACCCTCCACAGAGGCCAGCCCGGATGCCCCAGGCTTGATTTCCCTGGTGAGCAAGTTTCCCTTACGCAGGGCAAAAGAGCCGTGGGTCAGGACCACCGATGTCAATGACTGTTAATTGATGTCGGGCTTCAGAATTTCACCAGTTGTTAGAAGGTTCCTTCCCCGATTTGGGCCTTGGCTCTGCAAAGCTTTTGGTTTAATTATCAACCTCCCGTCCCATGCAGCTTTGAAATTCATGGAAAAGTCCCTTCAACTCTCCAATCTTGTTGCTTCTGTCCCACACGACCACCAAAATCCCTGTTGGCTTTCTTTGTCCCCCATTCATGGACTTCTGTCCAAGTCAAACCTAGGTTTGCAGACCCCAGTCTTCACCACGAATCAACAATGCCCCCGAGGACAGCTGTGTTTCCTAAGCTTTTCTCCGAATGTTTCCTTTTTCTCATCAATGGTGCTCCCTGTTGTCTCCTGAGCTCCTGAAGCTCTCTGGCACCTTTAATAAATCAGGAGTCAGCAAACTGTCCTGTCAAGACCAAATAATAAATACTGTTGGTTTTGCAGGTCATATGGATTCTGGCACAACTATTTAATTATTCTGTTATAGCACAAAACACTACCAAAGTGGCAGGCATGGCTGGATTTGGCCTGCAGACTGCGGTTTGCCAGCCCCGCAGATACAAAATTATTGTCATTTATTTAATATTCCTAGTCCTTCGGTGAGGTATGTAGCTTATAATACCTAGGCCATCCTAGCTGGAAGGAGAACTTTTAAGAATGGTCACGTCTAATATGCAATTTGGAGTTCTTAAGTAGCTGTGATGGAAAAATCTCTTCATGTCCCCAAACATTCTGTAAACTTCTGTGTGCACACAGAGGCTTCTGTGACTAGGGTGTGTGCATGTGTGTGTGTGTGTGTGTGTATGTGTGTGTGTGTGTGTGTGTGAGAGAGAGAGAGGGAGAGAGAGAGAGAATAGAGGTCAGAGTTCAATTTAAAGGTTGGCAAGTTTGATGCTCTAGGAAGTGAATTAATAATGTTTCTCTTTTCCCTACTACATGTTAGAAATAATTGAGAAATAGACATAAGAGACAGGAAAATAGAGCTCAAAATATCACTTTCATTAGTGAGAAGTTAGTTGTATTTTGTTTTATTCAGTTTAGTTTTGGGTCACATGTATTCTTCTTTTTCTGCTTTCTTTTTGATCATTTGAGGGTTCTTCATGATTCCATTATATCTCTACTATTGGCTTATTAATATTTTTGTATTTTTTAGTTTATTTAAGTGGTGGCTTTAGGCAAAAGGATAAAGGCCTGCAGCCCAAATCAATTCCTCTGTTTTTATAAATAAAGTTTTCTTGGAATAAGCCACACCCACTTACTTATGTCAATGGCTGCTTTTACACCATAACAGCAGAATTGAGTCCTTGTGACAAGATATATGGCCTGCAAAACGAAAGTATTTCTATCTGGCCCTGTGTCCCTCCCTGCTTCAGGGCTTACAATATGTACCTGCTTCCATCACAGTCCCCTTATGATTGCGGACTTGTCCATGGATTCTTTTATTTCTGTCCTTTATTGCTTTATAGATTTCAAATCCACGTGACTGGGTACACCACAGATTTGAACTGTGATTATTCACTTCATATCAATTCTTTTATCATTATAAAATATCTGCTTATCTTCAATAATGCCTCTTTCCTTAAGTCCTTGTTATCTGATGTAAGTGTAGCGACACACAATTTCATCTGGTTACTTCTTGCATCATATATCCTATCCCAACTTTTTACTCTGAAATTTTCTTGATTTTGCATTTAAAGTGCATCTTTTGCTAACAGCATGTTGTAAAGTTTTGTTTTTATGCAGTCTGACAACCTTGCTATTTTGTTTACAATGTTTATATTTAATGTAAATTACTAATGTAGTATGGCTTGTATCTACCACCTTGTTAGGGTTTTTTGTTGTTGTTTTTTGTGTTTGTTTCTGTTTAGACTACCTACTTTCACTTTTTTTCTAGTCTCCTTGTTGGCCAATCAGACATTTACTTATTATTCCAGTTTCCTTTCTCTAATTTGTTACTTATATATTCTTTTGCTTTCTTTGAGGGGTTATGGCATGATTCATTAGATTCTAATAAACATTTATACATTTATCACTTCCTGGGTACACTTAAACCTTCTAAACTCAATTTTCCCCCTTTCCCTCCTTTTTCATTATTGTTCTCATATATTGTATTTTAGTTGTATACTCATTTAAAACTTCAAAAGCTATCGTAATAATTGTTTCTTACAGCCAAAGTTTACTTGCATGGCCACGAAGATATTTAGATATAGTATTTATTTATTTACCTGTATAAGTCCTTTCAGGTGCTCTTTTTTTTCACTCCCGCCCTCCCATTTATCCACCTGGAGTAATTCTATTTCGGCTGAAGAAGACTCTTGAGTATTTCTTATAAGGAAGGTACACTACTCCTTATTTTTCTTTTTTTTTAAATGAAAATACATTTATTTTACCTTCATCTTTAAAGAATATCCCCTCACCCCAACCCCCACTTCCTGTTTGGACCTTTAAAGAAATTATTCCATTTCCTTATGGCCTCCATCCTTTCCTTTGAGGAATTAGATATAAGTCATGTCTGTTTTTATTTTATTTTATTTTTCCTTATTTTATAAATGTTTCTAAAATTTTATGTCTTCAATTTTAGAAGTTTGACTATTATGTTACTATGTTGGTTATCTATGAATTAGCACTGCTTAAGGTTCAATGAGTTTTTGAATCCGTGGATTCATGTCTTTAATTTTGGAAGGTGCTTAGTCATTACTTTGAATTCTCTCTCATTCTGGAACATCATTTATACATAACGCTACTTAAGCATTTCCCACATGTCTCTCGAGTGATATTTTTCCTGTGCTTCAGTTTGGGTATATTTTATTGACCTAATTTCTAGACCACTAATCCTGTTCACCTGCAGTGACCAATTTGTTGCTAAACTCATGTTGTGAGTTTTTAATCTCAGGTGCTATCGTTTTCAGTTCTATGGTGTCTATTTAATTATTTTGTACTATAATCCACTTCTTGATTATATTTTTATTCTTTCATCTATTTTTGATCTTTTTCATTATATATAAAATCATAGTTATTATAAAGCCATTGTCGGCTAGCTATAATAGCTACTTCTATTTTTTCTTATTCTTTAATTATCAGTCATATTTTTTTGTCTCTTCCCTGACTTGTAATTTTTATTTCATTCTGGATATTGTACAGTTCTAGAGGATCTAGATAAAATGGATTTCTTTTTCCGCTCTTAGGCAGATAAGGTAAAGGAGTGAGCTAAATCAGTCTGCAATTCATTTGGCAAGACTCTGTCTTCCTCTCGCTTGTCTTTGTGTTTTTATGGAGTGACCTTCACGGAGTTTTTATTGAGAACCTAGCAGTTGTCCATTTTCTTAGATTTATATGATTGCAGGAGCTCTGGCCCTCAAAGTTTTCTATCTTAGCTTCTTAGCCCCCTACTCTAATCAGGCTCTAAATCTCATAAGTTTTAAAGGGAAATCCAGCAGTATACTTAAAATAGATTTCATCCTGAGATTCTTCATTTCTTAAACTCTAAAAGACTGCAGGATATTGTATTTTATATCTTAGAAGATTTTGTCTTAGCTTAAAACCTTTGCATAGCCTCAGTGCTAAAGAAATGGCCCACGTGAAAAAACTTCAAGATTCCAATTCGTACTGAGCGACCAGAAAGCAGTGTGAGTTGTTGCCCCAAGAGGAGGCCTTGATTCTCAACTGGTACCCAATGTCAACAAACTGTCTCAAGGGAAATAAATGGCTTGTGATTGTCATCTAAACTCTGAGCAGTTCTCCCCTCTCTAACATGTTAGTTCTTTTGTTCATCATAGTTTTCACAAATCTGTGATGCCTTTGAAATAGAATTTATGTAATTTACCTAACTTTTTTCAGTTGTTACAATGGGGGAATAGTCCTGCCATCACCTACTTGATCTTATTTGAAGGTCGAAGTCTCTTGAGAGACTCGATGCATTGTACTTAATCCAGGGCTCAATTCAAATTTACTGAGTACTTAAATATCAGTAAAGAATACATTTGACTGTAATAGAAAATCTGGCTACAGCAGCTTAAAGTAACAAGGTTTCTCCTGATCACTTAACGAGGAGACAAAAGTTAGACAATTACTAAAATTGTTTCTGCAGTTCAGTCATGTCAGTGTTGCTGATGTCTCTAAAATTTCTTTGGCATTTCCCAAAAGCATCTCATCTTAAAGTCACCATATAACTACAGCTTCAAATAATATTTCCACACTTGGGACAAGAAGAAGACAGAAGGAAGGGCCAAGACAGTTAACTATGTTTTGTTTTGTTTTGTTTTGTTTTTGTCAGGAAAACCATAACTGTTCAAAATTTCTCAACTAATTCTGAATTTTACTGGATTAACCCTTCTGTGTTATACAGCTGCTACCAGCAGTAAGTGAGGGTAGGAAATTCAGTACTTATTTATGTAGAAATTGATCAGGTAAAGAGTAAATGCAACCGGCAAAGAGTGATCTATCTAAAGAAAGAATACGTGTAAAGAACAATAGGTTAAAGAACATATCAGACTTTCAGGAGCAATGAACCAGAAAGTCAAGTGTACTTCAAACACTAAACCACTTATTATCTCATGTAAAATGCCTGCAGGAAGGGTGGAGTAGGTTAATTTAAAGGTTCCACCATATCATTAGGGATCCATAGTATTTTTAACTTTCTGTTCTGCCATTCTCGAGATAGCACTCAGGACCACAGTTGGCTATGGCAGCTGCAGGCATCTTACCTTTAAACGTTAAACTCTGGAAGTTAATATAGAAATCTTTCTCATCTTGTATTCCAAGAGCCCCCAACAGACTTTCTCTCAGTCTCTGTGCCCAATTAGTATCACATGATTGCTGTCAATGATTGAGCAAAAACAAAAATGTTTAAAAGACAATGAATTGACCACCACAATTTCTTTTTTAAAATTTTTATTAAAATATAGTTGGAATAAAATATTATATATATATCAGTATTATATAATAAAATATTATAATAATATAATATATAATATGTATTATATTATGAAGTATAGTTGGAATAAAATATTATATCAGTTTCAGGTGTACAACATAGTAGTTCGATATTTATATACCTTACTATGTGATCACCGCAATAAGTCTATTAACCAACTGTCACCATGCAATATTATTATGATATTAATGATATTGTCTGTGCTATATACTACATCCTGTGGTTTATTCATTTTATAATTAGAGGTTTGTACTTCCTATTCTGTTTTCCTTTTTCATCCATCCCCTTATCCCTCTCCTCTATGGCAACCATCAGTTTTTTCTCTGTATCTATGAGTCTGTTTTTGTTTTGTTTTATTTGTTTGTTCTGGTTTTTTAGATTCCACATATAAGTGAAATCAGAAATCATATGATATTTGTCTTTCTCTGACTTATGTAGCTTAGAATAGTTTCCTCTAGGTTTATCCATGTTGTTGTAAATGAGAAAATTTTATTCTTTTTTATGAATGAGTAATATTTCATTGTGTATATTTATCACATTTTTATCCATTATTCTATTCATGGACATCTAAGTTGCTGCCATAACTTGGCCATGAACATGGAGGTACATATCTATTCTTAAATTACTGTTTTAATTTTCTTTAGCTAAATACCCAGATGTAGAATTGCTGAATCATATGGTAGTTTTACTTTTATTCTTTTGAGGAGTCTCCGTACTGTGTTCCACTGTGGCTGTACAATATACAATCCTACCAGCAGTGCATATGGGTCCCCTTTTCTCCACATCCTCACCAACCCTTGCTGTTTGCCTACTTTTTGATAATAGCCATCCTGACAGGTAGGAGATGGTATCTCATTGCATTTGTGGTTTGTCTTTCCCTGATGATTAGTGATGTTAAATGTATAATGTTTGGATAACTCAATTTTAATAAAATTGGTTTCCTTTATAATCCTGTTTTTTTATTTGTTGTATCTAAAAATATTACTTGGAGAAGAAGCCCCTGAACTTCAGCAACTACAAAAGGGGATCCATGGCACAAAATGAACCTCCTCACGAGGGGACTCAGGCCGTGGTGGGGACAGGCAGTAGAGGGACGCGGGCAGTAGAGGGACTAGGGCAGGGCGGATTCTGCCAGAGAAAGGCACTAGGCATTTAGGGGTGAAAAGCTCGGCACTCTCCTGCCTTTGACCCTTGGCTGATCCGGGTCAGGACACATATGACCTGGGCCTGGCAGCTTCTGAGACTTTTTCCTGAGCATTCTTGTAAAACAGCAACCACATTGCCACATGTGCCTGGAATTTGATTTCCAGGCCAAGTGTCAGCTTTTCCATGCTAAGACTCCTCCAGGTTTTGGCCCGAGTTTTCCTGCTGTCAAGGCCCAGCCCTTTCAATACCTCGACCACCTGCCAGAGAGAACAGATTCATGGAATTTTGGCCACCACTTCTGAGTCACGTCATCAGTCACAGGCATCCACCTGCAGCCTCAGGGGTCCTGGACTGTAAGGTGCCTGAGGAGACAACTGGCGCTGACCTGACCCCATCAGGGCAGCATGTCCTTCCCTAAGGGCCAGGAACCTTTCAAAGTCAGGCCAATTTCCCCTCTCTGCTCTAAAGAGGCATTTTCTCCTCAGAGAGTGGGTCTGAGTTTTTCCAATCTTATCTAGAAATCTTAGTTTCTCTCATGTTATTTCTTTTTCTGTAACCCAAAAAAAATTTACCACAGGAAACAGTAGGGAGAAAGGGTTATGCAGTGGGAAGAGATTGTTATAAACAGGCGCTCTTGTGAGGCTTTCTTACATAAACAGATTGCTAATGTTTCTACACAGTAGTAGAGCTACTGTTCAGAGGCTGGTGAGACATTTTCTGTGAAAAGGAACCTACCTCCTTCTAAACGACTCCCATCTCCCTCTGAACCACTCCTTCTCCAGAATGGAAGTAAACCCCATTACAACCTTGGTTTGGGGAAATTGTCTCACTTTGCCCACTAGAGAAGATGGCCTAAATGTTGTGTGTTGCAGGAATGAGATTTTTAAAGCTCCATGGTACAAAAATTGTCTTCCTTCAGCTACACAGCCAGGACCTGAAATGACACCATTATGTAGATAACAGATATACATAGGTATATGTAATATATGTGTGTGTGTCTCCATTACATGTTTATGAACATATATTTATCTATTACTTATCTACATATATTTACTTATGTTTATCTATTATTAAAACTTCTTATCCTTTCAAAGGAAAATACATAAAATTGTTCAATTAGTAACCTCTTTATATTAATTATTTATCTGACTTTTTAAAATTACAGACCAATTGATTATATATAGTGAGAGAGAGGAACAGTATTATTAAATATAGGAAAGAGACTAAGAAGTCCACATCTAGTGAGAAAAAGAGGAGACAAAGCAGAACTCTGGGGGAAGTCAGCCATTTTTTAAGGGCTTTGTCAACGAGGAAGAGCTAGTGGAAATGACCATCTGGGTCCTCAAATGGTGTTGGACACTTACTAGGAAATTAGTAAATATTTGTTAAGTGAAATACTAGAAAGCGGGAGAATAAAATCATTGTTTTGTTTTGCCATTTTAATGCTCCTAACCCCATTCAACTCCCAGCTGAGGATAGCCATGTCTTAGCTAAAACTTTAATAGAATCCCTAAAATTGATCATTTCAAAGCTTTTCTGACCTTTGTGTATCTAAAGGATTACCTAGTAATAGTTAACCAACTTAGGAAGTGGTCTATTTCTATAACTGTCAAGCCCAAGAAGTAAAATTTGAAAGTTGAAAGAGGCAAAAATTGAATTTAAAATTAAGCAGGGGTGAGAATGAAAGAAATGAAATAGTGGTTTCTCATAATAACATGAACAATCAACTTTCACTGCAGACAGATAGACTTGTAAACTGTAAGGCAGTTAGGACACTGCTTCTCTTCATATTTGTTTGGAGATTTAAAAACTCTCCAAACCTTGTGGGAATTTCAATATGGCAAGTATAGATCTTTCATATGCTGCATAGAATACATGTCTAGATGAAAGAATGGAGAAAAATATGAAGAAGAGTGTAAATTAAGAGAATTTCTGCTGAGACACTGTACAGTATTAGAGTTGATGGGTTTTTATTTATCCCAGATTAAATGAAAATTATAAATATAAAGATGTATCCTTATTTTTTAGTGTTAGTAGACAAATGAAGTTCCAGATTTTCCTCTATAAACTAATCTTACCCTTGGCTTTTACAACCCCATTATGTTTTGGTAGAATATGTAGTTTGATAAGTGGATTTAATCAAACCTTGTATTTTAGATATGTATGCTGAATGTTTAAATGCTCATACAATAAGCAAATATAGGTCAATTTTTCACCTGCTATCTATGTCTTATACCATAAAGTATACCAAAAAGAGAATAATTTTAAGTAATCTTACTTACATTTTAATGAGTCCCACATTCTCATCTACATGGATTTATCAAAATTATTTCCCCAATGCAAAAAAAAAAAAAAGAGAGAGAGAGAGAAATGTAGTTTTAGTTCATGTATGTCAAAAAATCTGCACAATCAAACTGGATATCACTTTAGAAACTGAATGAAATGTCCAGTTGGCCTAAATAGATTGAGCTAAGCTCTATAATCGCTAACTCTAAATTTCTTTCTGCTCATTAGTATAATTTCCAATGCAGGTTTAAATAAACAATACAAAGGTCCAAAAGTCCAAAATGTACAGTGGAAATGTCACTTCATTAGTAACTCTTGGATAATTAACAACTCGTAGGTACTTAGACAGAAATGGTTCCTGTCAAACTTTTGAGGTTGCTCAAGATTAGAAATTTAGGGCTTTAATTTTCCATGTCCTGATAGGTCTGCAAATGAGAACACTTTATAGTTTTTCTACAAAGCATTATAGATGAATTCTAATTTTTGTTTTTGAAAAGAAAAAAGCTGTCAAAAATGGACCACAAGGACTTTCTTACTGTGATGGTCAATGTCCCACCAATTATATTACACATCATTCTTCAAAATGCATTTCACAGTGTTTAATGTTAATGTAAAGAGATCCCATATGTTGTTTTACTTGATCATTAGAAAATCCATAATTTTCCAAGATTATGGATAATGTGATATATTCCTATTAAGTAACAAATTCAAAGGGGAAACGATCTTTATAAATTCTTGTGGAACATCAATACCTACTTATGTTTCATCTCCTAACTATTTGGATCTTTGGAACAAGAGACTGTGTACAAGGATATTTATTTATAAATTTACCTTCTAATATTGTATCAATTATACATAAGTGACAACATATGATTAAATTTAGGGGAAGCTTCAGCATTCAATTTAAATGACCTTAATGGAATCAGAATTTAATGAACTAAAAAGTGGCTCCCACCTCAATTTGTCATAATATTTAGCACATTGATATGGACCGAGATTATCAGAGCAGTGAATTTGTCATTCATTGACTGTTCCAACATTCGAGTGAGGTAAAGTCAAGTCATATCTATCTTATCGATAAGCAATCATATTATGCTAAAATGTTTTACTATACAAGTCTAGTACCAAATTAAAAGTAGACTTCTCAGCTAACTGGAAGTGAGCTTATTGAAAAATGACATTGTTCAATTATATGTTCTGAATGTTCCAATAAAAGAATGTTTACAATATAATATGTATATATTTGACTGCAGTATATGCGTGAGGTCAGAGCTGACCTGGGCATCTCAGCTATTTGACAGTCATTCCTTATTTGTCCTGGTGGTGGCCCAGATATAAGCTATTGTTATAGGTCCCAGAGAAAAGGGAAAGGATGCATTCATTTTCCTCATCCAATTCTTTAGAATTTAAAGCACCATAGTAAAAATAAAAATTCTAGTTTTTTAACTTTGCTATGGGAAGAAATAAGGAGAAATTCTATTTATTATAGACATTTAACAAGAAACTATATCCCCAAATCATTAATATGTTTAATTCAGAAGTTTTAGGAAAAGCAAGCACCCTTTTGTCATTTACTAGGTTCCTGGCTCAGCTCTTCAGAGCGTCTCCTTGGGTGGAATGTGGAATATAGTGAGAAATTCTATGGAACTGTCTGTATGCCATAACATTTTTATCTATGTAAAGGCAAGAAATAAAAATAGGAACCACAACTTGTGTTCCATACCGCCATTTACCTTTGTAAAGCTTGAATAAGCACTTTTAACTTCGGGGGAAGATCCAATATTTTTGTCTGTAAAATGAAAATGCTGTGCTAGAATAACATTGAAGTCCATCATGTCTAAAACATTATTATTGTTTATGTAGCTTTGTTTGCTTTATCTTTTAGGCTCCTTGATGTGTTTGGAAGACTGAAGGACAAAAAGGCATTTTTATAACAGCCTGAACGCCTTTATACTAACTCCTGTGTATTATTTCATATAGTTTCAAAGCACTTTGTAAGACAGTATCTACTAAAAACTGCAGGCCTGGATGAGGAATTTCTGATAGCTCAAAGCACTTCATTGAGAAGAGATAAATATAAAAAGATAATACCATTGCTGTCATTAAAAACAATAGTAACAAAAAACACGTGGACTTACAAAAGGCTTTGGCAACAAAAATTTTTAAAAGCCACACAGCTTGGGGCAATTACTCCATGAAAGTATCTCTTTGGGCCTGCATTAATGGCTTGTTTGTTTCTTTTTTTTGTAATTATTCTTTTATCTTCAGTGTTTCTACCTTGTTTTCTTTTTGTCTCTCTCTCTTCCTATTAGCTTCTTTTTATTGTCCTCAAATGGAAAATCTAGGCCACCGTTCGGACGCTGATGATGATTTATAGTACTTTTAGATTTGTATGTTTCTTAATCTTAATTTAAAGGTGGAAGAGCCTAAATTTTCTCATTTGTAAAACCGAAATCACAGTGCTTTTTGTGTATGTAGTCCTTGGTTGCTCCTGGGCACGTCCTCTACCATGGTTTTGGCTACTCCAATTGAGTTCCTTTGTACGACCACATAAGCTGAAAGATGTCGAACTTCATTATAGAAAAAAATTAGTGATAATGAAGGTTATTTGTCGGCTTCAAAACTCTTCCAAACAATCAGACTGTAATGTCTTGTTTCCCTTAGACTTTAAGGAAACCGAAACAAACTACATTACTGTTACACTATGCATCTTGGAGATTTAAATGTGTCACGATTCTGCTATTTATGCCTGACAAAATGCTAATACACAACCAATTTCACTGGAAAATTCAGTATTTTAGCAAAACAGATTCATCTAAATGTGGCCTGAAACTACAAAGGAACCGAAAAACCAAGAAACAGCCCCTTTCAGTTGAGAAATACAGATGCCTTTCCTTTTTCATTGGCAAGGGCAACCGTTTTTGCCATTAGACATTTTATTTTCAAGAAACAGCTGTCCAGTTTGGACCTGTCATTTCTGTGACTATGATTAGTAAGAGATGTTAGAAACAGCAAAGTGACTCAAAGAAGTGGAGCCTACCAAGGCAGGAAGCCCATAGCCCAACTGTAAGGTTTTTCTTTTTCTTTTTTTTTTTTTTTTGAGGAAAAAAATACTTAATGGAAACTGAGATAATAATTTTCCTTCTGTGAGTAATTGTCTTGATATTTTTCTTTTCTGAATAGAAGCCTATTATAATTAGTAACTATTTTTAGACATAACTATTAATTGCCATGTGGCTTAACTCCTTGTCCTAATTTAGAACAAATGTGAAGAAAGCAATGACCTTCATGGCTTTTAGATAATAATGACAACCCTTCTTATTTATGTTTTATTTTATATTTTATAGAACTATTCTATGCCTCGTATAATGTTTTATTTTACCCTGTCTGGTAGAGAGTGAGAGTATCTTTATTCTACCACCACAGACTCCTCATTGCCTACCCAGGAGTGGGGCAAGTCACACGTTCCCCACTATCCTGCCTTAAATGATTGCCCCATTTTCATAACCACTATAATAGTTATCATCTGTACACACAGATAAATGCTATTTACTGCATCACTTTGTTTCATCAGTTAGCCTTTGTTCTTTGAGAAAGGGGACCGTGCCTTTTATTTCTTATTTACATTCAGCTCTTAACTGAAAACACAGTAAACCCTTAATTACTTTCTCATAGGTCATTTGATTGGACTGAGTCTGAGAAACGCTGATGTCAAAGCAGCCGGCA
Source organism: Mormoops blainvillei (assembly GCA_004026545.1). Lineage (NCBI taxonomy): Eukaryota > Metazoa > Chordata > Mammalia > Chiroptera > Mormoopidae > Mormoops > Mormoops blainvillei. The sequence continues at coordinate 60,109 of PVJD01001713.1, read as the reverse complement.
GGCTGAGCTCCCCAGGAAGCCGTAACCCGGCTCACAGACTTACACTTCTCCGTCCACAAGCCCCCTGCTTTACGCCGTTGCTCACTTGCATTTGTCACCAGAGCTCTTATTTTAGGTTTAGTTGACAAGATGCTGCCCACCATTTATCAGAAACACTGTGTCTCAGATATGAAAACCCAGCCTCTGCTTTCCAAAAAAAGGAGAAATGTCTATACAGACTTGGTCGAATGTTGGTGGTCAGAAGGCAAATTGGGAATTCAGTTATTGAAAATATGCCCTGGATCAAAGTCCATTCCCAAATTAACATATAATACACACACACATACACACACAGAAATAAACACAAACATTCATTTAAACTGCTCATTGTTTTTCAGTATCCATTCTCACCTTCTCCCTTAGTAAGAAAACTTTTACTTTTTAGATGGTTCTATAAGGCACTGAGAACAAAGACATTTATTGTATTTCCAGGTTTCCTTTGTAGCCAGGTATGGCCACGTGAATAAGCTACCTGATGGGGTGTAGGTGGCCCTGTCACATGCTTCCAGAAAATCTCCTTAAAAGGAGGGCCTTCTTTTACCGCTTCTTGCATCCTGCTGTCTTGCATGCAGGTGTGATGGCTGGAGTCAGTGCCGTTTTGGACCGTTATATGAACTCTACTTGCTAAGACAAGAGGCGTCTGAGACCCTGGCCCGCGGACGTCAGAGCTGACGTAGGTGACCTTTTATTGAAACAGAACCAAACCTCCATATTGTTGAAGCCACTGTTATTTTAGGTTTTATGTTGCCTGCAGCTGGACCTAAACCCAATGAAATTAGTAAAATTAGATCAAAATGGGAATTTAAAACAAAACTGTGAGTGGGCAGGTGCAGGGGGGGGGATCCAGTTGGAGTTCAGTTATAGAAAGAGCTTAGAAGTTATCATTCCCAGCCTTATTATAAGAAAAAGCTGGAAAAACAAACAAACAAAAACCAATGACTTCTCTTAGACCCATTAGAGAAGTAGGCTCACAGAGCAAGCGGCCTCCCAACACCTGGAGAGGCACCTTCAGGGAGACAGAGGACCCGAGTACTTGCTTACCTGAAGCAGGTGCCTCTGCAACATGAAGCTAGAAACTCTGATGGGTTGCTGGACGTCAAGTGTGGGACAGGCTCAGGCTGAGAACCCCCTGGGGGGTCTCAGTGCCTTTCTTTCAGGAACCCCACCAGGCTGACAGAGGGTAAATCAGGGAGAATCTGGAGAAAGTTCCCCTTGAAGCCATGGTAGGCAAGAGGAAGAGTAGTCATCAGAAAATCTACTAAGATCCTTCTGTCTTAGGCTTAATCTCTGAGAGGATTTACACAGGGAGGCAGTGAAATGCCATTCTAGCTGGCGTTTGGTAATTCTGTTCCCCTATAGTTTACCTAAACAAAAAAATCCATAATCTATAGGGGAGAAGGCTTCAGTGGCCTGGGTTGGGAAGGCTGGAGAATATCCACTGCAGTCAGAAAGAGATTAGGGGCAAAAAAAAAAACAAAAAAAACCCAAAAACAAAAAACAACTCTATCCCTAGAAGAGGGACAGAAATACCTGCAAGGTCCACACCCCTGAGACACATGTTCGCTGTGCACTCCAGTAACTGAGACTTAATCAGAATATTACAGAATGCCCCTCCCCGACGCACACCCTACTACCACACAAATAAACCGCCAGTAACAATAGCAGCAGATACAGCTGACAGAGCTGCAGGAGGCAGATTCTCTCTGAGGAGCAATAACAAAGGGAACCCCAAAGAAAAGAAGGGAGACCGAATAAGGCCACTAGAAGAATCTGAATCCTCTGACATCCATGGATACAACAAATATCAAACTGCTCAAATCCTGGTCTGCTTGACATAAATCCTCCCACTAAAGGCTTATTTATCTCATTATCTATTATCCTACACAATACATCCAGTTATCAACAAAAAAGTCAGAAGACATGCCAAAAACATGTCTGAAAAGACAAAGCAATCATCAGAACCAGACTCAGATATGACATAGGTGCTGGACTCGTCAGACAGTAAATTTACAATAACTATCCTACAGGATAGAGCTGGGGCTGGATGTATTTGTCGTCAGGCAGGATAGAACCCAGTTTCCATTTCTTTGTAGTTATCTGTACCAATTCAGTTAAACAAATTAGCTCAAGACATGGCAGTAGCTTGGGAGCAGCTTCTACAAGTGTATTTACAGCTTCTCTTGACCTCAGACTTTACACACAGCTAATTGGATCTCTACTTTGTGATCCGAACGTCTTCCCTTTTTTAAGAGTGTTTCTGTAAGCTTTCTACAGAATGAGTGGGAGAAATAACCGTTACACATAAGCAATAACCTCCCTTGGTTAAAGGTTCCATCCACAAAGTTTTCACCTTCCATTTAAGCTGCCAATGAGCAAAATGCAAGTTAGGTTTTCAGATTCTTATACTTGAAAATTCTTTGTCATTGATTTCAAAAATTGGAAAACAACTTGTTGGAATAGATAATGGAAAAAGCAATTTCTGAGCAATGATTTATGCACTGGTATTTCCATATTTGAATAAATTAGACATATTAAACAGTAAAGAGATTCTTTTGGCAGATTGATTTTCATCTAAGAAATGAGTGCTGTACTTTGTCCCAGACTGAATGTATTCACAAGGAAGATTCACTGATCCAGTTTGTACAAATTAACTCACTTGACAGGCTCCAGAGAGACTTGGGACAGAATAAAAAGAGAAATCTCAATGGAACCACACAGAAAGTAACACATGCTTGAATATGTAACAGAGACTTTTACATATATATGTCCATATATTCTCCTTTTCTGAAGACATCAGAGGAGAAAGGAATTAATAAACTTAATCCTATAAAATGCAAGTTTACATGACAGAAATATCATAAAGATGTGGGCTTTAAAGAAGAAAGCCAAAGTTTAACGTGCCTACTATGTGGCAGAGAGTATGTTTGTTTGCTCACTCTCCCAACTTTGTCACCAACTACTTGTCGGAAAAGCCAATGTTTTTCTCTGTTGAAAGTCTCATCTGAAAGGAGGGCAAATACGTACCATGCATGCCTAGAGTAATCATGTCAGAGGGGTTGCCTGAAAAGCTGTGACGAGGACCGTACAGCCATGCCCAGACCCAGTGCCTTAGATCATTCCAGGCGCTACAACAAAAATACCAGAAACTGGGTAACTTACGAACAACAGAAATTTATTTATCACTGTTCTGGAAGCTGAGAAGTCCAAGATCATAACTCCGGTAGATTCAGAGTTTGGCGAGGGTCCCTGCTTCTTCACTGACAACCATCTTCTCACTTTAGCCTCACATGGCAGGAGGCACCCAGGAGCATCTTTGGGCCTCTTTTACGCAGTCACTAATCCCATTCGTGAGGACTCCATCCTGATCACTTCACAAACACCCCATCTGAATTTGGGGGAGTGCACAAACATTCTGTCCATAGCCCCCAGGGAAGACTGATTGGTAGATGAACATGTCATTCATGGGCCCAGGAGCAACGGTACACATGACATATTTCCAGACCCCAAACCAACTCATCTCAGGTCAAGTGTTACTCAAAGTTCATAACAACTGATGTGGCACAGAACTGGACAATCAGAATGAACGCTTGACCTATCATAATGGACATCAGCAACTAAAAACACAGCACGGTGAAACCTGACATGGCTGTATTAGTGTCTATGGGATGAGATACAGCCTGACATTCTACAGTTATATTAATTTTTGGAGGCCTATTAAAATATTTAATTAAGGATAGTCATGATGGTCGAAATCTATCTGTAATTTCTTTAATTATGAACGGTTTTTTCTTTCAAGATGGGAGATTTTGCTTCTAGGGAATTTGCCTCTAGGGCTGCCTGTATTTTAGCTGTGGGTGTGGTCCCTTTGCTGGGGCTATATTTATGCAAAGATAAGCATTTTTATTCTGAGGTGGAAAGACTGGAGGAACTAAGAAGCTCAGCTACTTACATAATAAGTTTAAATAATATCATCTTGATGGACAGAACTGCATCACTGAAGCTTGTAGTTTAGTATAGGAAATGCGGGTTTTTTTCTTCCTGGGACTCTCAGAGTTAAGAAAATTTGGATTCAAATAGAGGAAACTGGCTGGAGGATACTCCCAGAAAAAAACAAATGTAGCCTGCCCCCTGCAACATGACAGCTGGCTAGGGTTAACAAAATAGAAAGGAAACTTCTAGGGAAGAACTTGACCCACGTATTTGAGGAGCTGTAGTGTCCGGTATCTGGTATGTATGTTCTATTAGGTTGCTGTCATTGATACTGTCTTCTGCATTATAACTCCATTTGTTATAACTTGCATTTGTTGTCTCAAGCTTTCAATAATTTTTTCTTAAACAATACAGTTTAGTCATAGTTGTTTTGCCCTGGGGAATTAAGGGTCAGGCCTGTGTGCACATTTGGGGCTAAGAGGCAGAGAGGGAACAGTGGCAAGCGAAAAGCTGATTTCTGGGTAGAAAGGGGGCATCCAGTGATGTGAAGCTCTGGTCCAGACCCAGGCCTGAGGGGATAAAAGAAACCAAGATAAGGTATGGACCTTGTGGAGAGGACTCTAGTAATAAAATGGGCTTCCTGTCATCAGGCATGATAAATCACATTATCAATCTTGCGTTAAAAAATAGTGTGACTCTTAAAGCCTAGAGATGCAAAGAAGTTATTTGTTTTAATATCCTCATGGTGGTCTGTGCGCAAGGCCTGGACTATAGCAGACTTGCTCACACCACTCACTGTTGTCACACAAGCACGAAGCAGCACTGATGGAGGAGAGACATAGCAGGACCTGCAACAACCTTGCCTGGGTTCAGTTCTCACCTATGTCCTTCTCGCCTGTGACCTCAGGCAAGCCTCCTCAGCTTTCTAGGCCTATTTCCTTTGCTGTCCAATAGGGAAAACCCTAGCACCTACCATTGCAATGTCTTAGAGAGGCTCCAACAAAATGCCCCATGTAAAGCACGTAACTTAATTTCCAGAAATATGTTCAATAAATATTAGCTACAATTATATAGAGAGCTTATGCGTATAGACATGTATACTTTTATGTATATAGATAAACATATGTATGTGTATATATTTGTGTATGTTTGGAGATACACATGTGTATACAACTTGAGGTCTGTCCAGAAAAAGTCGAGCAAGTGTTACTATAACGAGCATGGTTTGAGCAACATCGATGTAACCTGGCAGCCAAGGAGAGCAAGCTAGAATGCGCATGTGTGAACAATGAGGGCTTCACTGTACTAGCCAGTGGGGGTGGTAGATGCCATTGAGTGAGCATGTGTACTGTATGGCCATCACATTCAAAATGACTGAGTGAGTAGAGCCACGAGTCTGCATAAAATTTTGCATTAATGCCCTGGCTGGTGTGACTCAGTGGATTGAGTGCTGGCCTGTGAACCAAAGGGTTGCCAGTTCGATTCCCAGTCAGAGCACATGCCTGGGTTGCGGATCAGGTTCCCAGTAGCGGGTGTGTGAGAAGCAACAATACATTGATGTTTCTCTCCTTCTCTTCTTCCCTTTTCCTCTCTCTAAAAATAAATAAATAAAATCTTTAAAAATTTTTTCTTTAAATTTTGCATTAAGCTCAAGCATTCCTCTGCAGAAACTATTTGGATGGCTCAGAAAGCTACAGCTCTGGGCAGCTGGTGATTGGAAGCTGTATCACAACAGTACTCCTACTCAGGCGTCATGTTTCTTGCAGTTTTTCAGTGAAACATCAAATCACCCAGGTGACTCAGCCCCCTTACATCCCAGGTTTGGTGCCCACTCACCCTCACTATACCCGTGGGGGAGTCCAGAGGATACTCCCTTTACCAAGGCCTGAATCACACCCAGTGGAATGAAACAGCTTGTGCATGTGCCGTGGCTACTGAATCACAGGAAGAGCAGTGAACTAAGCTCACTCAGTAGGTACAGAGTCAGGCAGAAAAGATGGGGAACAAGCTAAAGAGCCAGAGAAATGAATATTCTTATACAGAACCCCCACTGTATGTGTCTGGGGACAGGCTTTTCATACATCATTGGGGAAAGTCAATCACTCTTGAGAGATTTTATTAATAAGCAGGGACAATAAAAATTAGGACTAGCGTACTGAAGCTTCTCTACTGTGTTCAAAAATTGATTCAGTACACTAGCTATCAGGCTTAAGAGAGAAAACGTGGAATTTGCGTAGTAATAAAGTTTTAGTAAAAGCCTTTATTTGTGCTTTTACAGCTAGGGATGCATACTATCTTTGCTCACTCACAGATAACTTTTTAGCAAATCTCGCAAGGCTGTAAGTGACACTTCCACAGAGTGATGAGAAAAGGAGAAACAGATTAGGGTAAACCCATCAGGTACCTATTGAAAGTAAGAGCTCAAGACATGAAAAATTTAAAAATAAGAAATAGTACTTCAAAAGGTTGTGCATGTCTTACATAGTCTATGGTATCTTCAGGTTGCTTTTATGATGCCTTCTGTCTCTCTGTCTCTCTGTCTCGCTCTCCCCACCCCCACTCCCACTTAGCCCTCTTCCACAATAATCTTTCTGATATCCTTGTGATTTCTTGGTTTAGTGCTACTTCCTGATACCTGCTTTTAATTTTCTAGCTTGTTTCTGAATGCCTATTTGTCTTATTATCTATATAGACAAAGGCATTTCTGCAGATCGCATTTTTCCGTGGAAGGAATTCCTTATCTGAGGTTCGGTTTTGTCACTATTTCCCCACAACCTCTGCATCATCCCCACCTCCCCCAAAAAGTGTGGACTGAGTTTGGAGACCAGTGGACTTCAGTGGATTTTGCATAATATTATTTTAAGGCAGAAACTGGTTCCTCATTGTTCACATATAAATATTCTCTACAGCATGATTTTTTGGGGGGACGATTAATCTCAGTGTTATTCATTGAATATTTTCCAATTCAGCATTTTTCTCTTGGAGTCTGGGAAAAGTCAAGAGATCTTTTAAAACATTCCAGGCAGGGAACTGCATGAACTCAAGTCTCATGTTGTATGTAACTATTTAAAAACATAAAAATCACTCTGTTGTGATTAACAATTTTTTACATGAGTCACTGAGTTTTTAACTTCAGATTATCAATATAGCTAATGTTGGCTTTACTTGAATTAAAAATATCCTCACTCCTGTTACCAATCTAATTGATACAAGACTATAATTCTAGTCAACTATGCAGGTAGAATTCTTTTTTCTTTTTTGACTTAAAAATTATATATTTTTCTTTTTTTTAATGTTCAGTTACAGTTCCCATTTTCCCCTGCATTACTCCCCCCTGACTTACCCACCCCCACCTCCCACATTCAACCCTCCCCCCACCCACTGTCTTTGTCCATGGGTCATTTATAAATGTTCCATGTCGACCTTTCCCCTTCTTTCTTGATCCATATTTAAAAAAACCACAGCTTTTAGAACAAGCTATTCATCTATTTGGGCAATTTTTAAGTTAAATATAACTTCTTTACATGTTGCTTCTGTGTTACGTTTGGGAATCTCAACAGTAAATCTGAGGTAACTTAACAACACATCATGATTTGATTCTTTTTTTTAATTGTTTATTCTATTACAGTTGTCCCAATTTTTTCCTTTTTGCCCCACTCCATCCAGCCCACCTTTCTCTCCCACAGGCCATCCCTCTCCATTGTCCATGTCCATGGGTCATTCATACATGCTCTTTGACTAATCCCTCCCCCTTCCATCCACCATTCTCCCCTCTCTCCTTCCCCCCTACAGCTATCAGTCTGTTCCATGTCTCCATGTCTCTGGTTCTATTTTTCTCATTATTTTATTTTGTTCATTAGATTGCAGTTATAAGTGAGATCATATGGTATTTGACTTTTGCCAACAGGCTTATTTCACTTAGCACAATATTCTCCAATTCCGTCCATGTTATTGCAAAAGGTAGGAGTTCCTTCTTTCTTTCTGCTGTGTAGTATTCCATTGTGTTGATGTATCACAATTTTTTAATCCACTCATCTATTGATGGGCACTGGGGCTGTTTCAAACACTTGGCTATTGTAAGTAGTGCTTCTATGAACATTGGGGTGCATAGGTTCTTTTGAATTGGTGTTTCAGGGTTCTTTGGGTATGTTCCCAGTAATGGAATCCCTGGGTCATAAGGCAGTTCCATTTTTAATTTTTTGAGGAAATTCCATACTATTTTCCACAGTGGCTGCTGCAGTCTGCATTCCCACCAACAATGCACTAGAGTCCCTTTTCTCTTCATCCTCACCAGCACTTGTTGTTTGTTGATTTATGACAGGTGTGATGTGATATCTCATTGTGGTTTTAATTTGATTCTTAAATAATACTTTTAGCCACTTGTCTGCATAGCCACTGCATTTTTAAATCATCAGTGTTTTCATTTCTAAGACTAGTGACTATATTCTGTAGGAATTATATTCTCAAACAGCCTACTTTCCCATTGCTGTACCCAGATAAGGATTTAAGAAGCTACCAAGAGCATATCCTTCCCTAGAGTCCCTCTATAGGGTGCTGTTGATTGTTTTTTCTATTGAGTGCACATGATTATGATGTTCTTACCAGAGACCCAACTTTTATGTATCTATAAAGATTCAAGAGAACACCTGTGAATGGGTCTTCAGATGCTCACATTTCATTTTCTCTAACTGGTTTTAAAGTGATTATAATACTATGCCAAATATTTAGAAAAGCATAATTTTTTAAAGTACTGAAATTCATTAAGTCATCATTTCACTTTAGATAAACACATTGCTAGTTGAGAATATAAACACACAGACACACAGAAACCTGAGAGCTATCAGGTTGTACATGAGAGCTATCAGTCAGAGTTAATATCTCTTTGTGAAGTGCTTCTATATGCAAACTTCACCATGCTCGAGCTGGGTGATAAAAGATGGTTTCTAAGAAATAGACCATGGCAGTACCGGTTATCTACCCTATTCAATGTCTCCCTCCAAGCTCCTCTAAAAATAAAATTTGTTTTTATATACTTTGCCTTAGGACATCTAAAAGCCCCTCTAACCTTAGCTGCATACTGTAATCATCTAGGGTAACTTTTTATTTTTAATTCCTCTCTCTATTATATTCTTTTTTATTTAACTCCTTGAGCATATTTATAGTAGCTGTCACAAAGTTCTGATCTGTCATTTCTGAGGAGGTTTCTACTGATTAATTTTCCTCCTCATTTTGGGTCACATGTCCATGCTTCTTCACATGTCTAGAAATTTCTGATTGGATGCATTCACTGTTATTTTAAATTGTCGAGTAATGGATTCAGTTGCCTTCCTTTAAGTATTAGGTTTTCATTTTAATTGGAAGATATAAATTTAATTCACATTTCTTTTTTTTTTTTCATTATCTGGTCAACTAACACACATACACATACACATAACCAAAGAAAAACAAAACAAAAAAAAAACAGAACTCCAAGATCTACAGAAAACCTATAACCTGAAATAAATGGACAGAATAATTAAAACTTATTTCTATTTCTCTAGACTATTTTCTATTACAATATCTAAAATGTAAGAACAGAAATGAGTGGATTATAAACCATTATGATCACCACTTTTTAAATACATGTTGATTGTAGTTCTTGACTTTTAATTTTTTATTATATAGAATTTTGTATGTGACAAAATTAAAATTTGACATGTTAGCATAGAACACAGTTTATAAATCATCTTTTATACTTTTTAAGCAACTATTTATTTCAACACAATGATAAAGTGGGGAATGGCCACATAAGACCTTTAGGGCAAAAGCAAATAAAGCCTGGGTGAAACTAGTCACCTTTTTTCTAAGTGTGCGACAGTGGCCCACAGCAGTTATTTGTGGATCCTTTTGAAGCTCGTTCTTAAGCTTTATTAAGGTAGGTACAGAGTATCTCTAACTCCAGGGCTAGTGCTATTTCTGAAGAATACATACTCCATCTGGAGCCTCTATGGAATGCCCTGGGTATTCAATAAGGACTCTCCATTCTGGCTGAGAAGAACTGGTATCTCTCAGCCCTTAAAGAGCCTTCGGAACTATTCAGTTTACTGCTACTTGGCAGGTCATGCTTGGAATTGTAGAGTTTCTCCCTACATGATTTCATATCCAGCAACACTCAAGAAAAACCATTTGCAGATTTTTCTATATGGCCCCCTCCTCTCTGATACTTTGCCCTACAAATATTGGATGCTTCAGCTTCCCTGAACACTGATTTTTATCTCCTTTCTTAAGTGTGTTGTGTTTCCCATTCCCATTCCCCTTCCATCCTGAGTCTCTGGTGTTTTAGGGAGAGCACTGGGAAATTAGAGTGTTCATCTCTTCAGTTTCCCTTCCTTCAAGGATCAAAAGTGTGTGCTTCATGTTGCCCAAAATCTGAAAACTGATTTCACATATTTTGTCAAGTTTTTAAATTTTTTACAGCATAAGAAAAAGCCCAGTTCCAATCTTCACATAAAGCACTTTAAGATACTTTAAAACTTATTTCTATGACAAGGTTATACCCACAGGGATTCTAACTTACTTGCTGGACACAGGGCCTGAGCTTTGGTGTTTTATTTAAAAGTTCTCCAGTTTAGCTTTGTGTTTTCTATATCAAGAGCCACTGACCAGAGGAAGTTTCTGCTTCAGTCTTGTGGGAAAGATTGGGTTCATGTGGTCAGAATAAGCGGAGGAGGCTGAAGCCATAGAGTGTTCATTGGGAATATATCCTTGTGAGAGGCATAAGGAAGCGCGCGTCTTCTACTGCCTCAAGTATGATCACGTGCGAGCTTTTCTAGACTTTCCCTTCATGTTTCCCTTCTCTTCTTTTGCCCTCTTTTTTCTCTTCTCAGAGCAGCTGGGTGGAAGGAGGTCCAAGTCAAATTTAGATCAAGGACTTTCACTCACTGTACAGTGCAATACCTGGTGTGTAGGTCAAATTGGATCTCCCAAAAAGATGGTGAAATTTTAACCTCCAGTACCTGTGAATGTGATCTTATTTGGAAATAGCGTCTTTGCAGTTGATCAAGTTAGGATGAAGTCAGTAGGATGAGCCCTAATTCGATATGGCTGATGTTCTTATAAAAATGGGACATTTGGACAGAGAAACAGATCCGTACAGAGAAAAGATGATATAAAGACAGAAAAAAGGAGGCCATCTACAAGCCAAGGATCTCCTGAGGCTATCAGAAACTAGGAGAGGGGCAGGGGATAGATTCTCTCTCACACCCTTCAGAAAGAACCAACCATGCTGATGTCTTGGTACTGGATTCCTAGACTCTAGAATTGTGAGGCAATAAATTAATGTTATAAAAGCCATCCAGTCCATGGTGCTCTTTAATGAAAGCCCTAAGAAATTAATGCAACTAGTGTGGTGATTGTGGGTGGGGTGGGGAGTGGAGGTGGAAGAGGGTATGGAAAGATAAATGGTAATGGAAAAAATACAATTAAAAAAGGTCAATTAAAAAAGAAAGAAAGAAACTAATACATCTAGCAAGTTTTTTAAAATTACATGTCGGGCACAAGCCCAAGGTTATGATTTATTTTATCTCAGGAGCAGCCCAAGAATAGGCATTTTTAAAGCTTTACCGGGTGATGTTCAGCAAGGCTTAAGAACGAGTGCTCAGGAGATCCAGGTTGGTGTTGGCAGAGAAAACTCATTCCAGTTTATTATCTTCCCCCTTTGGCCTCCCCCAGCAGACACTCCTGGATAGCTTCTGCACCTCCAGGGTCACTGAAGTTGGAAAATCATTGGAACCGTGGTTATGGCTCCCTTTTAGGGCTTCAGGCATAATAAAGTCCCCTCTTTTTAGGTCTCAAGAATTCGTATGTGAAATGTAGTCACACTACAGCTGCAAAAGTCCCTCTTCTAGCTTTATGTTAATAGAACATTTTTTATAGTTTTATATAGTCAGGAAACAACTGCCAAATCACTCACTCCTGTTTTCACTTGAGTGCTGTGTATACTATTGATGTCCACTGGCTCACACCTTGAGAAACCCTGGCTCTTGAACAGTTGTTATTTTTGGGAAGTGCTCCTTGACCCTGAGGTTCTGTTTGTGTCTGGGATTCCCAGCCCTTTTCCATTTTCTCCCCTACCCCATGCACCTGTGTGGGAACTGAGACCAACATTAACCTTCTCTAGGCTAGGCAACTGAGATTCTGCACCTCATCATGCTTGTATTCCTTCTATGAAACAGTCTTGCCAAGGATAAAAGGCTAACTAACATGAGAAAAACGAGTCATTATCATTTTTCTTTGATTAATAACTAAGCATGAAGACTGGTCATTTGAAGACAGTCGGAGTAACATTTCCTATAGTAAAGATGTCCCAGAAGATGAAGGTCATCAGACCAAATGGCTAACAAAGTATTGTGCTTGTCAGGAAATATTTTGGAACACTTAGCTGACTGTTTTTATATCTGTGGGGTATTCCAGAGTGCAATCAAATTTGTGCCTCCAAAGAGACAAATCTTTGGATACAACACAAAAACAGCAACTACAATGAAAACACTTCTACTCCGTGTCATCCCTACTTCTGTTTATTGCATCACGATTCCTACTGACACCCTGGCTTAAATGTCAAGTTATCTTTGTCTCCACTATCTCCCTCCATTTCCACATCTCAATGAGTAATCACTTTATATAAAAACATATTTGCTGAATGAACACTTACTGTGTGCCAGGTATTTTTTATGCTAGAAATATGATTTCACATATTTTATTTCTTATGACAGAAGGAAATAACAAATACATTTACAATATTCTGGATGTTTGTATGTGCTGTGAAAAAATACATTAAGGATAGAAAATAATGGAATGGTGCTACTTTATTTAGGGTGAACAAGGAAGAATTCTCTGATATGGTAACATATGAAGAGAGGAGTGAAGAAAGTAATAGAGTGATCCCTGTGGATATGGGGGGGAAAGAACATTCTAGGCAGAAGACACAGTTATTTCCAATGCTTCTTAAATCCCATAAAGAGCTGACACACAGAATGTACTTATTTATCTTCTGTTCCCTCAATGCCAAAACCAGGCATTTGAACATAGTACATATTCAGAATTTTTTTTCATTGACTTGAATGGAGAGGGAAAACTAAAAATAAGACTTCTTAATAATAGATAGGTATTCAGTTATTATATCTACTGTTAACATTATTATTATATCAGTTGTTGAAGGTCAACTTCTGATCTCATTGGTTAGTACCCATGCTGACTGGTCAGTGCCTGAGCCAAAACAGTTGTCAATTATCTTGAATGTTAGCCTGTTAGTAAGTAAGCAGTGGTTACACTACAGCTGCAGAAAATATGCTTTTAGCTCCAGACCAAGGGCTAAAGATTCTTAAAAACCCTTGCTGTATGAGAATAAAAAAAGAATACTAAATTTCTATAAAATATTTAAGGGTGAGGGAATGATAGAAATGAACTTCTTTACATTCAAATAAGAATTTAGGAGTCACAGGAGCATCTAACAGTGCTGACACAAAGTTGGCTGTCAATGTTTGTTGGCTAAATGAGAGAGAAACTGAAGACGCATTCTCCAAATCACAATGTTGATGCCATATGGGGTAGCCATGCCATTCAACTTCTGATTTACTCAGAGACAATGAGCACTGACAGCCTTACTTTGCTAGTGTAGCAGATAATATTTTTCAAAGATGGTCTTAACACTATCTCCTAAACCACATGGTCTTCTAGACCCTTGCTGTTCCCCATCCAAAGATGTAGGCTATGTCTTCTCTCTTTGAAACTGGGTCAGTTTAGTCAACTGCTGTGACCAATAGGTTATAGCAGAAGAGGTGCCATGTGACTTTTAAGGTTAGGTCTTAAAGAATCATAAACTTCATTCTTCTTGTGACATGCTCAAAACCAAGAAACATTGCTATGGGGAAATGCAAGCAGCTTGCAGAAAGATCTGTAAAGAGAGGCCTTGAGAACCCTTGGTCAGGCCCTGGATGAGCTTCCAGCTGAGAACCAGCATCAGTTTACTAGTGGTATGAGTGAACTATTTTGAGATGGATCTACCAGCTCCCAGTAGAGCTGCCCCAGCTAATGTTGCATGGAGCAGGGATAGCTTCATCCTTGCAAGTCCTATCTAAATTACAGACTCATGAGAAAAATAAATGATTGGTGTGGTTCATTATGCAGCAACAGATAACCAGAAGAGCTATTGAACACATAGCCACTATGAACCACTTGTAATACTATGTTCCTGGACTCAGACCCTGGTAAATGAAAATTAAGAAGTCACACTAGTGGACAGGGGATAGATTTGAGTGTTACGTATAATGGAGAATTCCATCCTTAAAGGACCCAGGCTGCAGAGAACATAAAGAGTAATAAAGGATCTGAAATGTTGTCTAAATTAAGAAGCTGGTTAGATATTTAAAGAAGTAAACCTACCTGGATGGTTAGCCTAATCCATGCTATTTATTATTTATGTAATTACTTTCTTGAGTTATGTTTCTAATATTTCTAATACCTTCATATCTCTTAAATCTGATTTATTTGGAGGAATATATTATTGAAGTGGGAATAAAAAGAACCTTGGAATGTTGTGAGAATGCAGTGCCCTAGAGCGTGGATAGAAAATCAAGCGCTGAGTCGGGTCCCATGATGGCAGCTGTAGAGCCTGGTGTTGGGAACTCTGTGGAAGAATGCAGACCATGGGAAAGGGTATCTTGATTGATTTGTGATGCTACCCATGGGCACCAAAGTGAGGCATGAAAGTGCTAAATCAAATGTCCATTATCACAGCCATAGGTCCTGGGGAAAGTGGACTTCAGGAATATCAGAGAATAGATAATTCAGTTCCACGAAATGATGTAAAAGTTGTTCCCGTGGGTCAGGTTGTTCTCCAAACCATAATTCTGATTAGGCAACTGCAAGTGTTTCCAATGAGGAGAAATGGGTGAAGACGCTTAAAAATTAATGGCTACACAGAGAACATTCCAAGTAGCTTAAAGCAGAAAAAAAAGCACAATGATAGAAATAAAGGCAAATAACCAGGGATCAACAAAAGAATGCAGCATGAATTCCAAAAAGTTAATGCTGGGAATAAACTGAAACTTGCAAACTTGAAACACCAAAAGCACTTTTTAATGTTGGGGACAAGAATCGTAAAGAAAGGCTTTAACTGTAATTTTATAGATGAGAGAAAGGTAGCAAAACTTGTGAAACACCCATCTCCTCTGCCCAAACAATTGATTTTTCTATTGGAAAGGATGAAACTGATACTGGGAAAAGAAAGTGGAATTGAAGTTTGGTGTAGTCCTGGTAATTATAAATGAGAGCCTAGATGCCCTAGATGAGTCCAAGGATCCTAATTAGAAGTAACTGAATCCCAGACAGTAAGAGGAGATCAGCTGACCTCTGTTAGTTGTCATTGTGACATCGCTTAGTACACCTAGTAGAGCACTAAGAAGAATTCAAAGTCTTTTCAAAATGAGGAACAATATTGATTTTGCAAAAGATAGATCAATGAGTTTGCTATCTCCTTGACACAAGCAAGATTCTAAAAAATATCATTAAAATGAGAGAGTTTTCTCAGGGTAAGTCTTACTGAAAAAGCCTCACTCTTTTTGTCACAAGGTTTTTAGAGTAATAAATTAAGAGAACACATAGCCCAGAGAATCTGGACTTTAGCGAGCTTTTCAACAATGTCTCAAGTCATCTTTGAAGACAAAACAAGAAATGTGAATAGTTAGATGGATTCATAACTTGTTTAATGACTGCTTGTGCTATCTCCCTGTAGAGAGGCTCCTCATGACATGCAGTAGGGCTCTTTCTTCAACCAAATGCTGCTACGAATTTTATTAATGGCATACTGATCATAAGCGTAAATGATCAGCAGCTTTGAAACGATTATAACATTACATGGATTTTTGCATAATGAATGTAAAAAAAAAAGCCCTTAACAGGATGAGATAAATGTGGCAGAGTTTAATAGGCATATGTGTATGATTCTATATTTCAAAAAAGTCCACTGAATGAGACAGATGAAATCATTATAGATTGTAATTTAGCAGTTGGAGCTGAGACTACAGTATCTATCTGGCTCTTTTTTCCTTTAAACCTAAAAAACATATAGCCCAAGTTTGAAAATTAAGAGTTCAGCCTCTGCATTTAGATGTCATCTACTCTGTGCTTTTTTCTCAGGTAGCCAGGCAGCAGGCTAACACCTGTTGCTCTACATACTTTTACCTTTATTAAATTTATTAAGGTGACATTGGTTAATAAAATTACACAGGCTTCAAAAGTACAATTCTATATTACATCATCTGAATAAGGTATTGTATATTCACCACCCAAAATTGCCTCCTTCCATCACCGTTTATCCACCATTTGCCCTCTTCTACCTTCCCCCAACCCCTTTAACTCTGCTAGTCACCACACTGTTGTCTGTGTCTATGAAGGGTTTTATTTTGGGGGCTTAATCCTTTCCTTTTTTTAACCCAGCCCCCCAAAACCCCTCCCTTCTGACAGCTGTCAGTCTGTTCTCTGTATCTAGGAGTCTGTTTCTATTTTGTTTGTTAGTTTATATTGTTCATTAGATTCCACATATAAGTGAAATCATATGGTATTTGTCTTTTTCTGGCTAGCTTATTTCATTAGCATAATACACTCCAGGCCCATCCATGCTGTTGCAAAAGGTAATATTTCCTTCATTTTTATAGCTGAGTATCCAAAATTTATAAAGAACTTATACAACTCAACACCAAAAAAAATCTAATTAAAAAATGTGCAAAGGATCTGAATAGACACTTCTCCAAAGAGGACATACAGATGGCCAATAGGTAATGAAAAGATGTTCAATGTCAGTAATCATCAGAGAAATGCAAATTAAAACCACAGTGAGGTATCACCTCAATCTGTCAGAATAGCTATCAGCAATAAATCAACAAACAGCAAGTGTTTGCAAGGATGTAGAGAAAAGGGAGCCCTTTTGCACGGTTGGTAGGAATGAAGACTAGTGCAGCCACTCTGGAAAGTAGTGTGGAATTACCTTAAAAATTGAAAATGGAACTGCTTTATGACCCAGCGATTCCACTTCTGGGAATTTATCCAAAGAAAGCCAAAACCCTAATTTGAAAGAATATGTGCACCCCTATGTTCATTACAGTGTTATTTACAATAACCAGGATTTGAAAACAGCCCAAGTGTCCATCAATAAATGAGTGGATAAAATAGCCATGGTAAGTAGTTGTTATAACAAAAGGAGAGATGTGTGAATGACAATAAAGCTTCGGACATCAGGATTCGGGTTATTTTTATCAGTGATTATATTTTTCACTCCTCTTTAATCAATAATGTAAATGTTCAAAAAAATTAATTAAGGAGCCAAGGTTAACACTAATGAAGACCCAAGTTCCAGAAGAATTATCTTCCCCTAATGCTTAAGAATCACAATATTGAAGATAATTGAATTACCACATTTATTAAGATCCTCACAGCTCTTTGATGTCTCGCCAAAAGCAGTGTATGTTATCACATTATTACTAATGAAATTTCTTACTTTCTTAATTAATTAATCAATTGATTAGTGTAACTATTGCAAAATAATGTCTTATAGAAAGTTTAAAAATATAGGCCAAAAGAATAATGAAATAAAAATACAAAGCATTTATACTAACACTAAGCATTGTATGTCTTACAAACCTTTTAATGAATATTATATATACATGTAAATATGTATATATACATATGTGTGTGTTAAAATACTTGTGTATTTTTCATTCAAAATCAGATCACATCAGACATACTGTGTTATAATCGACTTTTCCATTTACCAATATCTATACCTTTCCATACCAGCAAACATTTGTCTAATCCCTAATCTAATTTTTATTTTGCCACTTGTGCCAAAATGTTTTTAGAGGTGAGTGGTTCAGACCAGGTCCAATCCAGGACTACACGTTGCATCTGGGTTTTTTTTGTCTGTTACCTCTCTTCTCATCTAGTACATTGCCCCACCCACTGTGTTTTATGACACTGGCTCAGAAACGTTTTGTAGCAGATAAAGGCTTAAAGGATTCAAGTTAAACATTTTTGGCTTGAACACATCATGAGTGATGTGTGTGTCACAATAGACACACACAGTATCTGGTTGCCTAATAAGAATGTTAAATTTTTGTTTTAAGTGGAGGAGGTTTGTGGATAATAAAAATGGCTTTGCACCGAGAAAAAGATAACATTAACCCAAAAGGAATAATTGAAAGATATGAAAACTAAATTTAGTGACTAAGAGAAAAGAGAGTGGTTGGAGGATTACCAACTCAAAGCGGGAGGGGGCAGCTCAAGAAAACCTCTTACATTTTTCCAGGGCCTACGTTAGCAGTGATATGTCAGACATCAAACAGCAGAACATTGTCAGATTTATCACTGGAAGCCGTGCTCCCCAAAGATGAAATAAGGAGTCTGAGAGGGATTACAGAAACAACGGCTGTGCAAGCCTGTCTACATAATTAATAAAAAGAGATCACTGATTTTTTTAAATATAAACTTTCTTTGATAGTAAGAGTCTAGGATCGGGTTCAAATGTAAAATACTTACGACGTAAACCTGAGACAGCATGACCTCAGCAACAGAGAAGCCAGTGTGAGGTCTCCTCTTTTACATTCATGCATTTGTTCTGTCGGGCAAAAATTACATTCTTCGAAATACCAGATAAGTTCAGAGGAAGTTACAAGAGAGGGTTCTGTAATTCCCTTTCCAACTTGCAAGATGTAGCAAAGCTGTAGTTTCAGCTGTTCTCCCTCTCCAGCCTGGGACGGAAATTTTGTATGTAGGAAAATGGGCCACATGTGGCCTGACCAAGCTGGGGCTGTCATTTCCACTCAGTCAGACGTTTTGCTTGCCTACGTGGACCTCAGCTGCTAATAGGAATAGATTCAGGACCTCAAGAAGAAAGAATGCTGCTGCTCAAACTAAAAAAGAAGAGTAAGGTAACAGCTACAGGCAGGAGGAAACAAGACAAGTAGCTGGAAGCTCTCCGCTGTGTTGGGAAGAGCACCAAATGCCTTGCACAGCAGTAAGTCCAAGTAGCCATCACAAATGACTCCATAATCAAGGTGCCCAAGACACCCCACCTTCCACCTCAGTGGAGAAAAGAGCAACATCCCTGGAGGCTCAAAGGTAGATGTCTCATACCTACATCAAGGAATAAGAAGCTGATTTTATACCTGGCTGGAATAAACATGAAATTGTCACAGCAAAGGAGGCTTTCCCTTCTTAGAAGTTGTGAGCTGGGCATCACTCGTCTTTACTTCCTGCTGACTTCTCCAATCTGCTCAGAATGCTGTAGCGGGCTCAAAACCATTATTTATCTTCCACGAAAAGGGCAAATAGATCCCTTTCTGGTATGGATGCAGGCCCAGGGACTCCAGAGACACCTGGAAGCATTTTTACAAACCCACACGTGTCAGGTGTTGTCCCAAGTTAATGAGGCAGATGCCACTCATGTCCCTGAAGAGGTCACATCTAGAACCTCTTCACAGTCCACAGGTTTTTAGTCTGTACAGTGTATAGGTCACCCATACATCTGTCTGAAAGGTATTTCATGGGTCTAGAGAACAATATTTGAAAATTGTAGGTTAATTATAAAAAGTTTTTTAGAATATCTTCAATGGTGTGGGATAATGTTTTCAAAAATTTAATGGATATTTTTCTAGAGCAATTTTTCACTTTGTGTTTTCTTTCTGCAGAAACAGCTAGGCCATCCTGGGCTCATGGATTCAGGAGGGAAATGTGTCAAGGGGGAAAGCTGAAGGATTTTTCCAAGCACTATTTGTAAAAGCTTTAGCCCTCAGAGGAATGAAAAAATGTCTGGGGATAGAGAAAATGTTTGAGATAAACATCAACAGGATAGTGGGGAGAGGGGGCAGGGCGAGGGGCAGGGAGAGAGAGAGAGATTTCCAGCCCATCAGATGAAGTTACCCCAAATGAAACAAAAACGTAGAAGGTGAAACAGATGAGGTAAGGAGAACAGAGACGCAGATGGGCAATTTGATAGAAACAAGAATTGTTTCAGCAAAGGGCTGTCATGAGGGGCTTGTCAGAACACCCAGGCACCATGCGGAAGCTTGAACCAGCACCCTGGCCAGCATGGCCTTCACTGTTCTGAGCATTCTCTCCCCTCTAGAGTCTGGGTGAGCTGATCTTTATGTAGGTACTTAACGAGGACTGTACTTTGTCTATACCTATGACTTTTCCAGTAGTCATCAAACAAAAGTGATGCCAAATTCACATCTGAAAAAATGACTCCTTTGTGATTTCTTAGGACACCTATAAGTCTTTTAAAACTAGTGAAGTAATAGTGTTGGAAATAAAAGTCCTCAGGATTCATTCAGCTGCTGCACAGAGTCAGCTGAGATCCTCTCTGAGCCAAGACAGCGAGAAACACAGCTTCATTATGGCTGGGACTCACCAGGTTAGGAATTTGAGAATCTGGTACAATGTGCCTGACACAAGAAGCTTGGTAGCGCCCAGAGCCTGGACCCAAGCACTTCTTTCTCATCTTTTTAACATCTATTTAGGATGGACATTAGATTGCTAGAAGATTAATACAACAAGAGAGAAATCAACCCATTCTACAAAATGGTAATGGTAGGAATTCCTGTTGGGTGTGATGGCACTGAAAGTAGGTGAGCAACTTCATTAAAACTAGTTAGAATGTGCAGTTCTCAGCTAGATGTAACAACAAAGTAGTGAAACAAAAGAAATATTATGTGAAGTCCATTGACCCAAATGATAAACGGCACAAGTATTCTGGCACATCGACTAACAGGGGTGTCCAAACTTTTGGTGTCTCTGGGCCACACCAGAAGAAGAAGAGTTGTCTTGGACTACACATTAGTACATGGCAACACATAATCACAAAAAAATCTCATAATGTTTTAAGTAAATTTATAATTTTATGTTTGGTCACATTCATAGCCATCCTGGGCCACTTGTGGCCGTGGCTAGAACATACAGCCTAAGCTGAAATTTATAATATTTTGTAACTGATATAGTACAGGTATTAATCAGTTCACATAACATACTATATTCTTAAGGCTGCCATAAAAAATCACCACAAACTAGGTAGCTTAAAACAACAGAAACTCATTCTCTCAGACTTCTGGAGCATAGAAGTCCAAAATCAAGGTGTTGGCAGGACCATCCTTCCTCCTCTTGAAGATTCGAGAAGAATCCTTCCTTACCTCTTCCAATCTTCTAGTGGCTTCCGATAATCCTTAGTATTCCTTGGCTTGACCTCCAGTCTCTGTTTCCATCTTTCTTTGGCATTCTTCTTTGGGTATTTCTGTGTGTCCTTCCCTCTTCTCATAAGGATGCCAATTATTACATGGTAGGGCCCACTGTATTCTAGTATGACCTTATCTTAATTACTTCTGTGAAGACACTATTTCCAAATAAGGTCACATTCTGAGGTTCCAGGTGGATATGAATATTTATTTAGCACAGGATTGGGGTACAATATTTAATTCACTACAAGTGCATGCCAGCAATAGCACTGATAGGTTATCAGGGCCCTTCTGCTGTCCCAGGCATCAACCCTTTAGTTGTCATATTGTGGGAAGTGGGTTTGGGCATTATAGGGAGAGGGGTTTCGGCTGCCAGAGAGGTAATGAATATCTAGGGTGGGAAGGGGATACAGGATATCATCCACTTACTAATTGTAATGAAAATCATTCAACATTTTAACAATTTGTACAGCCATACATGAACCTGGAACAAAGATATTATTAACATGATAACAGTCAGAGTCCCCGAAACTCTGGAAGTCAACAGGGTACCTCCAAGTCCCAGCATCTGGGATCAAAGCACACCGTCCATCAGTGATGGTAGCATTGTGTACCTATGTTCTGGAACAGGTGTAAGAATTTTGAGAGGCAGCAGTAGCTTTGACTAATTTCTTGATTAATTGTTTTCAGGGCATGGAAATAGTTTTGTGTTTAGGGATGCAGAGACCCCTGCCAGGGAGAGAAACTGAAGTAAGAAAATGTAGGACAGGTACAGAGCAGGCTACAGCTACTCTAGTGAAAACTTCTTCTCTAGGTTCAGCAAGCAGAGCCCGGCCACCACTGCTATCCCGTTTGGTTCTCGGAGCCAGTCAAGGACGAGAAAGGAGAGGAAGGCAGGGCTCACTCCTGTAGCAGGGAAGCGCGCTTGGAGAGAAACAAGGCAGGGGGTGGCACCGCCAAGCCTTGGAAGTTAATGCCGATGAAGGGCTATCATGACAACTGAGAGTTTCAAGAGCACCATCACAGGGCTTTGCAGGAGGGGAGCTTCGGAGATCCTCTAAAAGCTGGTTGCCTGTGTGAATAAGCCCCCCTTGCTCAGTTATTGTGAGAACCCAGGGAGTTGAGAAAATTGACATGAGTTTGGGATCTTGGGAACACTTTAAAACATCTGGAAATAGCAAAGACCTGACAGAGCAACTCCGTGTCAGATCACCCACCATTTCCATTTTTCTGGCCTCATGGGACCTAGAAAGGACTTGGTGGCAAAAATGCAAAGGGTTTAGTTAATGACTGCAGAGTGGGTTGCAAGTTATCTTTATGTTCATGTCATTTTAGGCAAATATATTAACCACTTCGAATGGAGGGTTTAGGGGCATTAGGTTCATGTGTCTTTTACATTGACGTGTAACCTATACTTTCATTATGCAATATTAAAATGAAATTTCCTGTGAGCTAATATGGTGATCTGGGATGCAGATATATCTGTGCTGGAAGCAAAAAATCCTGGGGCATGCTGTGAGTGTCAGTATTGATTGAATAAATTTAACTCATGAAAATAATCACCCATGGCTCACAGCAGCTTACAGGCATCGGATACCACGATGTGCTTATCAATCAATCAATGTCTATGTACCAATATCTACAGAAAGATGGAAGCTGGAGAGAGGCCTGTTTACAATACTCCTTGTCTTCCTCCCAAGAATGTAATTATAGAACACTCTCCCTTCTCTAAAAATCTCAGAGCTTTTCCTGATATGTGAGGAGGAGGAAGGGAAACTAGAGCTTATAACATTTTCTTCTATGAAATTGTCTTGGTTGCATTCAATGTGAAAAATCCAAAGATAGGACTGAATGAGCTCTGACCTGAGAGACAGATATAGATGGGGCACAGAGACTGAAAGGATCATTGCATTTTATGATATAAAAACTATTAATGTAAAAAAAATCAGATGTTAGATTCTGAGAAACAGATTCTGAGGGAGACAAAGCATTTTGAGGAATGTCCTCAGCAGAAAACTGTGAAGGAGTGATAGCAGCAGAGAAAGATAGAAGCTGAACTGGTATGAAGTTGCAACAAAGCCACCAGCCAGTTCCACTGGAAGCTCTGACTCTGAGGAGTCCCTGCAGATCTGTCTTCAGTCAAGGTAAGAGCACAAGTCCTTTGTCCTGTGCATCAAACATCTGCTGGGTGAGAGCCAGCCCTAGAAAAGAAGCATAACCTTAGATGAGGTAGCTCTCGTAGAGAAAAAGACAATTCCTGGGGAGGGATCCAGCCATGGTCCTTCAGCGAGCAATAGTGCTAAAAGCTGGGAGAACAGTGCCTCCACCCTATAGGACATTGAGTGGCATATCATAGCACCCGCTACAGTAGGAAGTCCTTCTTTCACAAGGAAGGAACTAAGTCGAAGTGATACTCTTGGCAATTCTGTGTTTTCTCTTACCCTTTGCTGTTGGAGGGGAGAACTTAACTGGCCAATGAGTCTGGAAGGAGAAACCATGCATGCATAGCCAGTTTTCTCCCCTTTCTCTTGGGTGAGAACTTCCAACAAGGAGAACAATGATGCTTTCCTCTCTACTCTTCTTCCTTCAGGAAGGCCTGTGGGTAATAGCAAAGCAGAAGGATGAGAAGCCACCTCACTGTCTCATGTCGGTGTACACTTCTGGTGGGAAAGTACAGAAAGAGGGAGCCAGACCATATGTAAGTGTCCACTGGAAAACTTACAAGGGAAAATATTCCTATGTGCTTCAATACCCGTGGTACCTATCAGAACAGAGGAGGAAAATAGAAACACAAGTGGAAGTTGAAAGATGTTCACATGCCAATGTAGACATGATGCTCACTGTGTGAAATGAGTGTGGCTTTCTTTTCCCTTCCAGTGCTCCCTCAGAACTATGACTCTTCCACTCTCAAATAAGATTGTTATGCCGCTGAGGCCAATGGTATCTCACTGTCCCACTCTCAGCCTTATTTAATTTTTGATCTCTACAAACAATCTGATTATCCCTTCATCTCACTGAAGGTTTCAGCATCTGATTCATAGTCTTCCATTTCCCCTGTAACATTCCCCTTACTCCCATCAGTAAGCCAATAATCACAGATATTGCAGGTGCTTCTCGAACCAGGGTGAAGGACAAATGGAGGAAATATATTCAGAGTGTGGGCAATGTTGACTGATATTTTTTAAAATTATTCCATCACATTTCTCTGTTATTAACAAACTTTATCTCATCACACCCAGCAGAAATCCCCTCAAAACATCCCTCCAAGGCCCCTGTGGCCCATAAAACTTCTCTGAGAGAAGAATATGTCACAGATGTTAGCCCTAAAGAGCTTCCAGTCTACCTAGGAGATACACTTTTAAGCAAAATTATGATGTGACGTATTATCACAATTTGTGTTTATATCACTCTGCCGCTTACAGGCTTAGGAACTCTTTACTTTGCTAAGGTGAGGGTCACTCGTAAAAATCCTAACTGAGCAGGGACAGTTGAGGCGGGCCTGGAATGATGAAGAAAATAAAGGTCAAGATCATCTGGAAAAAAGTAAAAAAAAAGTGAGGGAAGCCCTTGGAGGTGAGACAGGATTTGCCCTGTACTGTTAGCACCAAAAGTTTTGCTGCCCCTAACCCTAACCCTATTCTTCCACAACTCCCCTGCTCAGTTCCTACCACACTGATTTGGACAGGGCAAGTGCTTAATAGAGCTGCATTTAACTGAACAATCTTCCCTTGGTCTTACCAGGCATGCTCTAGAAACTTCTTAATATACTTTCGGTCTAGAAAGAGTACATTTTCCATGTGGCACGTGGAGCTCAGTGAAGATGTGCAGATGTGGTCACCCTCAACGAATATCCAAAGAACATTTCCACAATAAACTCTATCAACAGCATTGAATTAGTGTGATGGAAAATGGCTACATGAAACCTTAATTCACTTGCTCCTTTACTGTATTCAAAGACTTTCAGATTCCTCTGTTCACCTGTAAAGGGCATTGTTATTAGCCTCCCTAATAGCCTGTCTCTCTTCTTACGGTGACAGCTCTGACTTTTGTGTGGTGATTAAGCCGGGTCTCTTCCTTTGTGTCCCCAGGTCTACTCTCCTTCCTTCCCACTTGCTCCTATTGGTCACGAGATACTGTGCTCTTCATTTTGGTTTTCTTACCCTTGCCCGTACATATGTAACTAATCCATTTTTTAAAATTCTCATCAAATTCCTCATGAATTTGACTGATTTGTTCTTCTCATGCTCTGAGGTCTATCTGGAGTCCATTCTCTTACCCAAAAGGGTGGAGCTTATAACACAAGCCTAGGTCAAGCAGCACATCTTTTTTACTGGCCATAGAGATGGCTGGGCACATGATGTTTTCTGATCTAATCAAAGTACACATCAATACCTTTGCTGAGAATGGTTATGACAAACATGTTCACTATGTTCTTTTGGACATGATAGTGGAAAAATGAATACTTGGGAGCTGCTGGAAAATATCTTGCAACCACGGGGGCATGCCTTAAATAGAACTAACACCTTGGAAGTAAAACCAAGAGGTATGTATAAATGTGACAGGATGGTTAATGGGCTCTGAAGGCATTCATGTCCTAATCTCCTATACCTGTGCATAAGTTAGATTGCATGGTAACAGGGAATTAAGACTGTAGTCAGCTGACCTTGAGATGAGGAGATTAATCTAGATTATCTGAGTGGGTCCAATGTGATTATTAGTGTCCCTTATAAGTGAAGAGGGAGGTAGAAGAGAGGAAACCAGAAAACAGAACCATAAGAATGACTTACCCACTATTGCTGGCTCTGAAGACAGAGGAATGGGACCATGAGTTAATGCATAGAGACAGTCATTAGAAGCTGGAAGAGGCAAGAAAATAAAAAATAGAATTCTCTTCCAGAGCCTACAGAAGGAAAACAGCCCTGCCGACACCATGCGTCTAGATCAAAGAGACCGCCTATCAGATATCTGACCCCTAGAACATTAAGAGAATAAAGTTGAACAGTTTAAAAATTTGTAGTAAATTCGTTACAGCAGAAATAATAAACTAATATAACAAAGAAACCTAGGAAAGTGGATTTCATTTTGCTATTATTAAACTAAAAGAATCTTAATTGATACACTGCAGAAATCCTGTGATTTACAGGTAACAAACCACCTACCAATACGTATCTTCTTCATTGACCTCCTATGATGCTCTTTCAAAAGTTCTGGCTTCACAAGGTTTTACCGAACAATGTAGGAGGTGAGTGAGGCAATGGAGCTACAATGGGGAGAGCAGAGATATTGGGAAGTGAGAAACTTAATGTGTTGAAAAAGAAAGAGAGAGTGGTATTTTCAAAGGCAAAGAGGAGAAAAGTTGCAGGTAGTTCAGAGAGAAAGGATATGTGAGGGGAGATAACACGTCCTGGATGACAGCTGTGCTACGTAAGCATTGCAAAATAACTTTAATGATCATTACTAGAATAAGTTTTTTTCTTCTTTAGCAATGTCATCATAATACTTTTTCAAGAAAGCTATAACTCCATCTCACTCACGAACATTTTGAGGAACAGAGAGGATAAGCAACTTGTCCAAGTGTATGGACAGCTAATGAATGACATCTTGGATTAATGACAGCCTCTCTGACCCCAAAGTTCTATAGACTTAACTACTTGGTTTTACTGTCAGCATAAACATGTGCTTCCAAGCCTCACACTTCCAACCACCAAATCCTAACATAGGCACACAGATCTCAGTGATGATTGTATATCATTGTATATTCTGCTCACTACGCTATGATTGAGGAGGCACATGTGTTTTAGGGGGGAAAAAACAACAACAAAAAAAATCCTTTGGCTGGGAGGTTGACCTCTTCCCTCTACTCCCCAAAAAGGCTTGTCATTTATAGCTGTGTGCCCTTGAGCAAGCACCTCACCTCTCTGGGTTTCAACCTGTTGTCTTCTCAGGGAAATAGAACTGCCAATTGTAAAGTTCTTTGATATAGCAAAACTGAGGAGTTTAAACAGTGGGCTGAAGTGTTTATATTTCACAGACAGGTGATAGGGGACCAGCTCCTGAACAGAGCCATAATAAACTATCTGAAAGAATTATTCCACGGTTGAGTATAAACATGAAGAGATAGTTACCAGAGTCAGGGAGATGAAAGAGAAAGTTAAAAGAATTCCACTCATATTCTCTTAATAGGCCATAATTCATTTAGCTAATAACTAGAGACAAAGAAAGCTTCTCATTGTAGCACCTTCTATATACCTGGGGACTCCCCTCCATTCCGACAACTCAGACTACAAAAGCTTTGAAGGTGCTGAGGTACTATGAATCTCTGGGAAAAGTTTCTTGATGAAACTCTGGCCTCTAGCCACCTGGGTGAGAAGGACCAAACTGGCAGTGGCACTACCTATTGACAGCCAGGATAAGTTCTCAGGCTGAGGAAGGACCACAGGCAGGGTGAATGAGGAAGGGAAAGTAGTGGATACAAAGGTAGGTTCCTGGGAGCTGCGAACAAAGACGCCGAGGCAGGGAGCCAGGTCTATTGCTCCTACCTGTCAGGGAATGGCAGTGTGGCAGGCATTCTCCCAGCTGCAGCTTCTCCGCCAAACTCTTCTTGTATTTCACAGGACAACCCTGAAAACAGTCCAGGAAAGTAAAAAGCCTGAACAAATAGGATTATTTGTGGTTGTCTGTGTTACTCCGTTTTTGTCTTCACCATAATTAGTTCTTCATGGCCTCTTCACGCCTCTAAGTAAATGGACTTGCATATGAACATATAAAACTAAGACTCTGGTCCAGTAAAGTTAAAGAACTGCTTAATACTCCACAACACCCACTTTCTGTTAATTAATATGCACTTCTGTGACAAAACTATTAAAAACATTTGTTGGAGTTATGTCCAGGAAAAAATAAAGTATAAGGGGATGGGAGGGAAATTTGAGTTTGAGTTTAATTGTAAGTCAACAAATAAATGAGATAAAAAATCATTTCAGTTATTGAAGAGGTATGGGAAATAGTGGGTATTTGGGGTATAATGCCACAATGGGTCAGTTGTTGGTTATTATTAGTCAAGATTTTCCAAGCTGACCACCTAATACTCTGTTGAACAATTGGCCTTTGTAAGTTCACAAAGGTCAGATAGCAAACTGTCCATTTCCCAGGATAGTAAAGACTTCTCAGGAAAATATTCAACAAATATTTATTGAATTTTTACCCATAGCATGGTACCACAATAGAAGATGTAGGGCAACACAAAATAGGGGAAAAAAAGAAAACTTGTTCCTTGCAATCAAGAGACTTACAACGATTAGAAAAAAATGTTTGTTTTCCTTAAGGAATTCACATGATTTTCATTTATTTACAGGCATACATAGAAATCACGCAATTATTTGTTTTGCTTTGACCTCTAGGAACGTTTGAATTCACATTTCAGGAATATATCAGATCCAGTGGTCTGCAAACCTGTGCTTTGGTTTCTTCACCTCACCCCCAGATTTTGATTCCCTGTTTTGTCTATAACTTTCCTGAATCTATTATTCATCTACAGCCATGAGAATGGGAAGATAATTATGAATAAGAAGGGCTGAGATCTGCTCTTAAAAGTAGAAAGGTGTAAGTTCCTGTCGGGGTGCGGGGAGGGTGTAGAATTTAGATGAAGAAGGTACCAGTTTCTTTGGGATAGAACTGGGGATGTCTTAAAGAGGACATGACCTTTAGAATACGGGTTGCAAACTGAGGAACCTAGGGGAGCCTGTTAAGCAATGTAAATAAAATAGACGGGCCAGGCAGAGACAGGTGAATAGTAGAGCTCATAGACATTCTAAAGGTAAGGGTCACTCTGCACTTCAGCCTTTATGACACAAATTGCCTATTGATAAAATTATGCTTGAAAATCTCTTAAACCACCCATGAGTAACAGAACTTGAATCCAAAAAGAATAATGCTTATATGCACACGTGTGCCCTGATAACAAGTTAATTGGTATTTACTATGCCGTATCCTTTTTCCAGTCGTGTGTTACATGGTGGAACTGGGAGAAGCAAAGAAGATGGGCACCTGTGAGTTAAAGTCTATTTTATTCCTTTTTATGTTCTCTTGTATATTCCATTGAAGTACAACCACGGTAGAGCATCTCATTCAAAAAGACCACATAGGTCATATTGAATTAATGGATGTCACTGACCATCAGAATTTGACCACGAGAACTTTAGTATTTTAATCAAGATTGAGCCAGAAATGTAGAAAATCATCATCAGGTAATTTCTTTTTTTTTTTAATTAAATGTATTGAGGTGACATCAGTTAATAATATTATATAGGTTTCAAGTATACATTTCTATGATATATGATCTGTATATTGTATTGTGTGCCCACCACATAAATTCTATCAAGAAGTGTCCCAAATGAGAAGAACAAAGAAGAGCAAAGGGAGCCTGAAAACAATATTGTTCACTTCCAAATATACCCTGGGTTAAAGCAAACCAACAATTGGGATATAGGAAGAAAATTTCATTTGGCAGCCTGGTCAGGGCCTGCAATGTTGCTTTTATCAAATTAACAGTAAAACTTGGTCTCCAGTTTCTTCTGAACTTCACTCTCCAAAGTTTCAGATCTGACTGTTTCACTACACCAGGGCGTTTGGGAAACAGAATCTGTTTGATGCCATTTCAAATCTAACATTTTGCTCAAACGTTCATTGTACAATTCAAGCAATTGTTTAACAGAACCCATGCACAGGGTCAGCAAGCCTGACTCAGCTGTGAGGCTACTGAGAGTCCAAGTTTATAGATTTTTTTAAATCTAAAATAAACTATGATTGGATTTCAAGGGTTTAAACGAACCCCACAATGAAGCAATCCGATAAAGCCACCTTGAGAAAGAAAAACAACAGAGGAATCAGAGTTCTCTACTGATAACTGAAGTTATTTTGTGCCAGAAAGAATGATCTAGGGAAACTGTTAGAATCTAATCAGGACCAAAATTTGCATGTTAAAGGGATGAAGTCTACAGCTCCCTTCTGTAAAATTAACATTCTCTGTCTTTTAAAAGAGAGTACTGGGTCACAAATAGAATAATAATAAAAGGAAAGTAACTGTCCTTTATTTCCTGCCTCGCTCCCAAATCTCATCTCTACAAGTTGTTTCCATAAACAGCCTTGTGC
The DNA here is from genome assembly GCA_004026545.1 of Mormoops blainvillei. Lineage (NCBI taxonomy): Eukaryota > Metazoa > Chordata > Mammalia > Chiroptera > Mormoopidae > Mormoops > Mormoops blainvillei. The sequence continues at coordinate 29,735 of PVJD01001713.1, read as the reverse complement.
TATGAGAAGGAAAAGTGGGAAGGCTGTGAAAAGATATTCCATGGGAGGAGAAATTTCCTGAACCTCATTGTTTAATTTTTTTGCCTTCTCTTCACCCACTACAATTGCATGATCAGTTTTTAGAAAGTAAGCCCAAAACACTCTCTAAAGTTAGAGTTGTAGTGTTTGAGAGCTAAAGTCAAGTTTCTATGGAACAAGGGAAGGCAGCTTGTCGTATTATTGCATTATCAACTTTTCTGTGAATAAAGACCATACTGAGCCATAACGCCAACTGTCCCAAATCCAAGAAAATGGGTCTGTGGTGATGGTGGAGGTGAAATTAGCTTCTTTATGATACTGAGAAAACATCTGTAGCTTTTGCAAACTCATCCAGAGGAGGGACTGTCAGTGGTATCTGTTAGGGACAGATTGATCTCACTAGCAAAATGTTTTCTAAAGTTTCAGACTTCTGCTGCCCTAAGGCGCAGCTCTCAGAGGAGCAGGTACAAACCGAACAGACACAAACAGAACAACCTACATAACCTCAAACAGGAGAACAGACAAGAATCCAAAAGAACGAGGTGTAGTTGTGGTTTGGCTGCCTTTCTTAAATGATTGTTCCCATTTTTCCACTTCCTTTCTGGGCTAAGCCACTTAAGAGGGAAATGAAACTCCTTGGTGACCAAGGGGCAAGGGAGAAATATAAATATCCACCAAAAGACTGACGGACTAGATGTGGTCAACAAAATTATGGAGGGCTTTGATCATGCAGGCCCTTGACTTGGCTTCCTCTGCTCCTGCCTGCCCTTGAGTCAGGTTATTTCTTCATGTGTCACCACTAGAGAGAGGCAGGAAAAACTGAGAGTGAAACGCAACAGTGAAAGTATGTCCTAGGGAGCAAACTTGAAGCCTGGGGCCTTGCAAAGCTCTTACGTGTCTACAAAATCTTCTCTGAGAAAACATGAAGGGGAAAAAATACTATTACAAATGAAATTTATGAAACAGTCAAAAGCAATATTATAATTTGAAAAAGTATAAATCAGAGTATAATTTTAGAAGTCTTTACCTAACCAAAAATAGGATAACCCACTAGGGATGAAATCCATAGGTAAAAATTAATCAAAATTTAGGAGAAAAGTATTTTTTTTATATCAATTACATTGCCATTTTCTGGGTTGTTTTTTTTTTTGGTGAAAAACAAATGAGAATTATTAATATATATGGAAGTGATTTATAACTCTGAATTACTACTCATCTATAATAGTTGTTTTTTAAAAGATTTTATTTATGTATTTTTAGAGAGAGGGAAAGGGAGGGAAAAAGAGAACAACGGAAATATCAATGTAAGAGAAAAATATTGATCTGTTACCTCTCACTCGCACCCTTTCCGGGGACTGAACCCACAACCCAGGCATGTGCCCCAACCTGGAATCACACTTGTGACCTTTTGTTTTTCAGGATGATGCCCAACCAGTTAGAATCCATATGTAACAGTTTTAAAAAATCATTTTTGGTCAGGTTGACCTCTCTAAATTTAATTTCTTTTTATCAGCCTCATAAAACATTGCTGGAAGTGCTTGATCCAACTTTCTATGATTCCATGATAGTTATTGAGCAAAGACTATATTCTAGTTATTATTCTTAGTCCTGGGGGTATAGCAATAAATAAACAATAAGTCTTCTGGTCTTGTGGGGTTTACATTTAGTGTGTGGAAGGAGAGAGATAAATAAAGAAAACTGACATGAATAAGCTGGATCGAAAGTGTTAAGTGTTGTAAGAAAATTAAATAGGGCTATGTAAAAAATAATAAATGGGACGAGCTGCTTAGCTTAGATGTTTAGCAAAGGCCTTTCTGATGAGGTATCATTGAGCTGCAACTTGAGTGTTAAAAAGGAGTCACCAATGATGAGAATAGCTTACTGTTTTAGGAGATAGAAAAGCTAGTGTGACTGAAATCTAAATAAGGAGGGTAGTATGAGAAAAGGTTCAGAGAGTTATGCAGCAGACAGATGGGACAGGATCTGATAAATCAGGATAAGGGGCTTGGGTTGTATTTAAAAGCAATAGAAAGCCATTGAGCATTTTAAGCATACAGTGATATGATCTGATTTATGCTTTTAAAAGATTACTTTTGTTTCCCTCTTGGCCATGACTGACTAGATTGTTTAAGATCAGTCTTCCCACTCAAAACTAGAACATCGGGCTTCTCAACAGACACGTGAAATCTAGAAGATAGTGGAACACCAATAGAAAATAACTGCCCTTTTAGAGCTATACTTGTTTTTATTCCTCATCTAGTTATACGCCAACAGAAATGCATATGTGTGCATAAATATATGCACAGATGTTTATAGCAGTATCCTTCAGAATAACCCAATCTGGAAACAAGCTAAAGATTCGTTATTAGAAAATTACATAAGCAAATCTTGGTATACGCCCACATTGAAATACTATAGAACAATGAAATTGGATAAATGTCGGCTACAGACAACAACGTGGTTGAATTACATGCAAATAAAATTCAAAATGAAGAAAACATAAACACATTTCAAATAAACAAATACAGAGATCATTTATCTCCAACTGAACATTTTAAAAAATGCTAAAAGTTATTCTTAAAGCAAAAAGAAAATAAATCCAGAAGGAAGCTCAGTGATGCAAGAATATACAGAGAACAATGGAAACAGTAAATATCAATAAATTCAAATTAATATTTATGGCATAAAATAATAACACTAACATCTCATAGGGTTTATTGCACATGTGTAATGAAAATACACAACAATTGTAGTACAAAATTCCAGAGGGAAGGGAGTTAAGATGTTTAAAGGATCTTGCATTGTTTGAGGCCAAAAATATTCTCAGAAAAAAAAAGGAAGATGAAGAAGAATAAAGTGTAAATAAGAAGGAGGGGAAGAACAAAAGGAAGGAGGAAATAAGTAAGGAGGAGTTTATTGAATCGAGATTTACTGTATAGTTATAATAATTAGTGTGGTATGGTATAGGTTCAAATATAGACATATGGACGATAGAGCAGAATATTAAATCCATAAATAAAATTAAAAATACGAAAAAAAAAGGTCATTTTGTTGTAAAGAGAATCAAGTGTAGACGAGAATGGGAAAAATGGTAAGACAAGTTACAAAGCAATATCAGTGGTCCAGGTAAAGATGATGGTTATTTGGACTCAGATATTAATAGAAACACACACAGGAATGTAAAGATACTTCACAGATGACCAAAGGGACACTGCAAATCAGTGGGAGCACAGTCCTCTTGGTAGGGTGCTGGTTCAATTAAATATTCATTGAGAGAAAAAATAAAATCTGGCCTCTATCTCATGCCATAGAGGAAAATAAATTTCTAGGTAGATTGTATATCTAATTTTGAAAGATAAAACAATAAATCTAGGGTATAAATATAATATTTTCATAAATTTGTGATAGAAAAAGATTTCTTAAGTAGACACAAAAGCTCTAACCATAGAGACAAAATCTGGAAAAGATACAAAACATGCAAAATTGGATCAAATTAAAATCGGAACTCTGGGACATCTTCAAAAAAATCGAAAGGCAAGCCACAGAATGAGAGAACACGTCCGTGACATGTGTAATTGATTAAGAGTACATATCTAGGATACAAAAGAACTTTTCCTAATCAGGAAGATTAGACAGATTGACAATTCAAAGGAAGTCAAACAGGTAATTTATAAAAAGCATATCCAAATAGCCAATAAACACATGAAAAAGTAATAAACTTCATTAGTTATTAGGGTAAAGCAAATAAAAATTACATTATGATACCAAAATGTACTTGTCGACATGGGTAATGTGAAAATGAGATAACACCAAGTATTGGTAAATATGTGCAGCAAATGTCACCCATATCCCGGTGGTAGAAATGTGAAGTGTTATATGCAAAAACCATTACCCATAAATTGCAACTCTGGGTATTTACCCAAACAAAATGTACACATATGTGAACATGCAAGCATGCATGCACACACACACTCATAGGTATTTACAGCAGTATCCTTCATAAGAGCACCAAAATGGGAACAAACCGAAGGTCCATTATCAGTGAACTGGGTAAATGAATCGAGGCGTATTCATACGTTGAAATGTTACAGGAGAATGGAACTGCTCAAGGTTCTGCTAAACACACACACGTTGGAATTTCTTAAACATAATGTTGAACAAAGGGTGCAGATACATATACTGAAGAGAGATACAATGGCATATGCAGATGTATGTATGAATTACCCCACACATGTAAATATCAGAAAAAGGGAAAACTAATTTATGACATTAGAAGTCAGGATAATAACTTCCTTTGGGTAGGAAGAAAAGGATAAGGGGCTCTGGTAAAATTTTATGTCATGATCTGCATGTTGTGTTGGTTGAGATTATGTTCACTTTGCTGTCATTCAGTGAACTGTATATGTATGCTTTATTCACTTCTGTAGTATGTTATAGTCCAAATTTTATCATTTACTTTGCTGTGAAGAAAGTTAACAGTACAGAGAATGGGAAAAAGATAAAAAGACCTGTTACAAAGCAATTTCAGTAGACCAGGTGGAGAGTATTTTTTACCTGGGCTCAGATATTAATAGAAAAAAGGGAGATAAGCAAGCATATAAACCTATCAGGATACATTAGAGTCAGAGCCAATCATCTTTATCAATGAATTCAATGCAGAGTAGGTGTAAAATTAAGAGATTATGGATAACTTCTACATAATGGATGGATGGTGGAACCATTTACATATCAAGAAGGCAAAGAAGTTAGCTATATATCTTTGGAAAGAAATCAGGAATTAATTTTCCTTCAACTATTGAAGTGGAAATACTGTGAGACATTTCCATAAGGCAAGTCGGTCACTGGCTGTATACATCTGGAGTGGGGTGGCATGGTCAACGCTGGAGATTTTTACTTGGGAGTCATCAGCAGAGATGGCACCTTTATTAATAACCTTTCCTATGTCTCTTTTATCACTTTTTAAAAATTTTTATTAATTTATTTTTTTTTTAGAGAGATGGGGAGGGAGGAACAAAGAGAGAGAGAGGGAAACATCGATGTGAGAGAGAAACATAGACCGACTACCTCTAACACGTGCTGGACTGGAGACCAAACCTGTAACCCAAACATGTGCCCTGACCAGGAATCGAACTGGCAACTTTTCACTCTGCAGTAGGAGGCCCAGCCAAGTGACCCACACCAATCAGTTTTTATAATCTTCTGTTTAAAGATTATAAGGTACTCCACATCCATTAAATTGTTTCCTATTTATAACATCTCTCTTCTGAGATAAAAAAAATTATCTTTATTAGATCCATTTTGCAGATAAGAAAATGGAGATGAGATGTTAAGAAAAAATACCCCATAGTTATGAAGGTGAAAGCTCAGAATGAAACAAAGAAGGCTGCACCAGAAATCATCATCTTTAACTGCTATGTAACACCACCTCCCCAGGAAGAGAAGAGAGGAAGAGAGGAATAGAAGCTCTAGGTATGCGTTACTTAATGGCGCTTAATTTAGTGCATTAAGACAGCAATCATTTTATTACACCTCACGGTTCCTGTGGGTCAAGAGTTCTGGGCTCTTGGCTCAAGGTCTTTCATGTCATTGCAGTAAGACAGTATTTAGAAACGAAACAGGTGGGGTGGGAACAGGGGTTTTAAAGTAGCTGGTGGCTAGCCAGGCCTCTATTTCTCCATGTAGTGTCCGGGCTCTCCATGGGATCGATCACTCCATGTGAGCTAGATTGGTCTTCCTCACAGCATGGAAGCTTTGAGACAGTCAGACTGTTTACATGGTAGCTCAAGGTTCCCAGAGAACCAGATGAAAGCTGTATTGCCTTTTATGACATGGCCTGTGAAATTATATAACATCACTGCTGCTATAGTCACAATACGACCCATATTGAATGAGAGGGAGCACAGGCTCTCAACTCTTGATGGGAAGAGTGTACACATTACATTATTAGAAAAACATGAAGGGCTGGAGGTTTTGTTCCAGGCACCTTTGCAAAATAAAATATGCCAAATGAGGAGAAGAGTTTGGACAGGGAGGAAGGAAGAACAGATGCAGAAGGGGAAGGAAAAGTGTGTGCAATTAATATAGAAAATCATCATTCAACACAAAAATTTGTCAAACACAATGTGGGTACTAGATACCACTAAGAATTATGAGTCATTGGTAAGCCAAATGTGATCCTTGACCTAAAGAAGCTAAAATTGACTAGGTGGGAAAGTTATATATGAAACAGAGCTGGGGGATTTATTAGGTCTTATACAAGGACAACAACAAAATTCATGAAATTTTATGGTATAGATAGAACAAGGGTCAACGAACTATAGCTCACAGGCCAAATATTGCCTATCACCTGTTTTTGCAAACAAGGTCTTATTAAAACAGAGCCATATCATTTGCTTACATATTATCTATGGCTCCTTTATGCTACCAGGCAATGTTGAATAGCTGGGATAGAGAATGCACAGGCCACAAAGCCTAAACTATCCACTATCGATATTTGGCTCTTTACAGAAAATATTTGTCTACCTTTGGTGTGCAATACTGCACATCCACTCAGAAGAGAGATAATGGAACTGAAGACAAGAGGGAAAGCCTGGATTTCAGGCATGGCAGACAGGAATGTGCAAGGGCCTCTGATTCGGGAAAATGAAATTACCTGTCAACCACTTGCTAGTCTCAGGACCCTGAGGAAGTTACTTCAGTTCTCCAAGTCTTAGCTTCTGTTCCGAAGAAAAATGCTAGTTGTCCTTTTACTGACTAGGGTTACAGTGTGAATGAAGCAAAATAATGTATGAACACATGCGTTGTACACTCTGAAATGCTAAACACGTATGCTGTCATCTTTTCCACCCTATTTCCTCTCAGATAAACGTTCCTTAATGATCTTTCATTTCATCTTTATTTTTGCACTTAGGACATAGCTTTCTCCTTTCATAACTTTCATTGAGCACACATTTTCCTATTTTGGTTACTAGAAGTGTCATTCTACAATCTTTGGTCCTTTCTTGATTTAAGACATTAAAGCTGTTCTTTAAAAATCGTGACTCCTCCAACTACTCTCACTTCTCTGATGCTCATTCCTCTCTAATAGCATTCTCACTCTTCTCTCTTTTACCTTGAACTTCTTTTCTTTATCTCATTCTAACCCATATTTCCCAATTTTTACCTATTGCTTCTGCAGGGGTGTGCTATTGAAAGGTGACTCCTAAATTCTCTTATTCTTTTTGACCAAGTTCCTTGACTCTGTTCCACAATTGCTCAAAAGTATTGGTACATTTTAAGAACTTCTGAGCATATTCTCCTGTAGAGATTATTGGGAATCTCTTTCAAGTTGATGACCCCATGACTATATTGACCAGGACCATTCAGCTCAACTTCATTCTATTCCCGTGAGTCTAAACCACATCATCAGTTGCTGGGCCCTCATTTTCTACATCCTCTCACCAGGCCACCACATTAACTCCCCATCCACCCTAGACTAGAGCAATTGACACCAGTCACCTCCTTCACCTTCTTCACTCCAAGCATCTTTTGTATAATTTACAATCTCCAAAATGATTGAACTGATTGGGAAAATCTGACCACAAGGAATTTGAGGGGTTATAAAACTTCTAAAGTGAAATCTCCCATTCAAAGGGGCAATTATTTCACTACTTGGTTCAGATGAGACTTTGAGTTCTTGCACTTCCGAGCCAGCTGGTCATTTAACACACATTCCATGCACAGGAAATGTTTATTACCATAAACCTCACTAAATAACTATGACAATAAGCTCAAGAATGTTACGGTCAAGGACACAAACAAAGCAGGAGGGTTTCAGGAGTCCTTCCAGGGAGAACCACAATATGATTTCTGGTATTTCATGGTGACGACTGATTGGGAAAGTAACTGGATAATAATACAACAGGAGATGTCTGACCAAAATTTAGACAGCATCACTACCTGGTTAAGGAAGTTAACAAGGATAGTGAAATTCTTGCAGACAACATGTGAATGTCAGTCAGATTAGCGACATTGGAAAGGGTAGCAATGTATTGATGTGAACAGGGTAAAGAAAAAGCATCAAGAAAGAGTTTGAAGGTAACCTAGAACAGATGTAGTACATTTTTAAATATCTTAAAGTAAGATAAATTTCTACCTATGTAATAAACAACAAACACACGTTGTTGCAAATTTCTTATGCAATTCCTTTAGCTGTAATTCTGGCCACATTACAGGCTTGAGCAAAGCTTTTAACTTGAAGCAACTGGTATGAAATTGCACATCCACTAGACCTTGAAAATGGTCAATTACATGCTTTGCTGAATGAATGAATTTGAGTCCTGGCAAAAATAAAAACCTAGGCCAAGAGTGCGATACACTAGAGGAGTAATATGATTTCTTTGCATGGTTTTTATTTTTTACTTCTGTGTGTCTGCGTGTTTTAGTTCTGCATTTCATGGCTCTCCTGCACAAGGTATTCATGAGGGGCACTGGAAGGAGGGTGATATGATGTTAGGATAACTCACTGAATTGTAGAATCTTACATCCCCAGGAAATTTACATATTACCAAGCCTTGTGCTTTCAGAATATCCCTATACTGACAAGCGTTGTTCAAGATTAAGTCCTAACAAACCCATGGAAAAATGAGAAAAATAAGAACAATATTCACATATGAGCATCTATATGTGTGTACCCATGTGTGGTATGTTCGCCAAATTTTATTTCTTATAAAGAACTGTCCGTTTTATTATATTAAAATGCCTTTTTTTAAGGAAGCACTAATTGTAGTAGGTGTTAGGTGTGTGTGTGTGTGTGTGTGTGTGTGTGTGTGTGTGTTTTCACATCTTTACTTGACAAACTAAAATCATGACGATAGTCTAGTGCCCTACCTTCCGTCCTGGCTGACTTTTTGAATTTTCATTGGTATGGTCCATGTAATCTGAAAATCCTACTTCCCTTGCTCCCAAAATTATCTTGTCTAACTAAAAGCCTGTTGTGCTAATAAATAAATGTAGAGAGACGATTTGGAAAAGAACATCCTTTAAAAATTAACAGGAAAAAAATACATGGAATTCCCTCCATTCCTGTTTCCTTCTCCCACAAAGATTCTTAATCCTTTTCTAAACCTTGAGCCTTCTCCTTTAGAGAAGGTCTGGGCACAGCAGCCACTCCTTCACATTCCTTGGAATCAACTGCAGTATTTGTGGGTGGGTAGGAGTCTGTTGCCTTTCCTGTTGAATCAGCAAAGGGGCATTGTTAAATGGTGCCCCGTCTCCTAGGAGAAAGAAAAGCATGGCATATCCAGAGTGGGTTTAGAGATCTGGCTCGGCAGGCATCAAAAATTTATTCCTGGCTATGCCTGTGGCTCAGGAAGACATTGATGCTGCAGACCAGCTCACGTTTTCCATCTTTTCCTTACCTATGCCCGGCAGATTTACCGAAAGACAGTATTCGAGAGCACTCTCTCTATGCAAATAAACTACTATGTCATTGCCGAATGATTTGGGACCAGAGAGCAGGGGGAAAATCTTTTACCTTGGTTCAATATCTACCAAAAGCCAATTGACCAATATGAATACTTTTATTTTCTTTTAGTGAAAATATTTTCAAAGATGGCAGATTTCTAAGAACACAAAGGAATCCATTAAAGACAAAGTAGTAAAAGTAAATGGGAAGCAATTCACTCTTTAGGGGAAGATGATTAATTAATGCCCTTCCTATTTGTGGGCAGGGTGTTTCTAGCTAGGTACAGGTGTGACCAACCAGAAGTCCTTTGCACATTGTGCTCAATAAAGGTAGCTCTTGGTTTTATAGGTTCTGGCACTGAGCACCCAAACTATATAATGTATTATCTCTGTTGCTGGGACACCAGGCTTCCCAAGGTGCCATTCATTTATTTATAAAATATTTATTGAACACTTACTATGTGTCACTGAATGGTAATGCAAAGGTACACGAGACACCGGATCCTTGAAGTATTTGTCTACTTGAAATTTATTGAATACTTGTTGCATATTAGATGTTTTGGACTGAATTTTTGTTCTCCCCCCCAATTCATATGTTGAAGCCCTAACCCCTACTGTGACTATATATAGAGATGGGTCCTTTAAAGGAGTAACTAAGGTTCAATAAGTTTGTAAGAATGGGGTCCAAGCTGATAGAACTGATGTACTTCTAAGAAGAGGAACAGACACCAGAAATCTCTCTCCCTCCATGCACATGCAAAGAGGCTGTGTGAGCATACAGCAAATTGGTGGCTGCCTCCAAGCCAAGAGGAGAGCTTTAACATGAACCCTACCTTGCCAGTACCTTGATTTTAAACTTCCGAGACTCTAGAAACGTGAAAAAAATAAATGTCTGCTGTTAAGTCACCCATTCTGTGGTATTTTTATGGCAACTCTAAGCAGAACAACACACTAAGCAATGTAGTAGGCGTATTAACATATATTCAACATGCCACAGATGCTATCTCATTTAGAACTGGGTTTTCATCTGTGCCCTTGATTACAACTCGGATTGGTTCTAGCTTGCAGAAGAAGTTTATTTGTTGCACTTTTGTTTTGTTTTGTTTTGTTTTGTTTTTACAGGGACTTCTGTATGTCTCTTCTGGTATCCAGCTTCCCTCTATAAACCCATCTTCAGAAAATTCAGTGCTCTCAAGCAGCTGAGTGGCTGCACTGAAGCTTCCCCTAAGGTTTCTCTTCTGAAATGAAATGATACCCTCTCCCTCTCTCTGTACTATCTCTCCATTACGTCCACCAAGACCCCATCCAAAGAGGCTATAAAACAAATATACCCATTTATGTAAAGACGTCCATAAATGATAACCATTATTTCTCCTCCCGACAATAAGAGCACACTACTAGCTTGTTACGTAAAGTCTGGCCTGCACCCGCAACATCAGCCTCACTTGGGTACATATTAGAAATGCAGAATCCCAGGACCTTCTAGGTTGATTTGTATGTTAAGTAGAGTTGGAGAAGGTCTGCTCTACCAATAGTTAAGCTATTTAGTCCATGTGTCCATGACCCAGGCAGTACCTCAATGAAACTCAGCACCTTCCTCCTTAAAATAGAAACAGCCATTCAAATACTCTTCCACTCAATTCTTCCCTTTCTAGTTATCTTGCTCCTATAAATTTATTCTCTTTCCCAGATACTGCCATGTTGTCCCGTAGTGTCTTCGGCTACCTTGTAGGAATATTGAGCCCCAAACGCAATGTCCTAACCTGTCTGCTTGAGTCCTACTCCATCTATTCTGTAATATGGTCTCCTCACTCTGTTTAATGAAGCTCTCAGCCCCTTGTTGACCTGAGGGCTAAGATTGTTGCTATGCTGTCCCTTAGATTCAGAACTTTCTCATCACCAGTTTCTCTCCCTTTTCACTTTACTCAGGACTTTCCTCAAATCAACCCCAGCAGAAACTCTTCCCAAGACAAGCTTCATTATTTCAAATCTTTTCACAATTAGAGTTAAAATGTAAATATATTCATGCATACAACCAATAAAACAAACAAAAAATGTCAAAACCACAAAGGAACAAACTGTGAAAAGAAGAATATCGAGGGAATAATGTGTACTCCTCATAGCATGGACTGCAGAGGTCCCAAGGCAGTATGACCTAATGGTTAATGGGCACGGAAGACTGGAGTAAGACTACCTGAGTTCAATTCCTGATATACCTCAGAGTAATCATAAAACATGACTAACTCCTAAAAATGTTCTCCCTCCTTAAAGGCAGGAGTAATGGAACAGTAAAAGATGCAATTGTTTTTCCTAGCTAAGATCATAGTGCTGTGAAAGTTGATCCTGCTCCAAGATTAAGAGAACATTAAAACTCCAAGGGTATGAGCATATATTATAGATACAAATGTTAGAGCATAGTGGCTTACAATATGGACCCTAACTAACAGAGCTTGAATCCCAGGTCTGGTATTAATAAGCTATGGAACTTTGAACAAGCTACTTTACCTCTTATTAATAATAATGCTGATAAATGATATATTAGTAATGTATATGTTATAGGATTATTAAATAATTGAATTATTCTATGTAAAATGATTAAAACTGTTCTAAATGCAATAATGTCAAAATGTCAGTTATTATTTTAATATTGTATCTATTGAGTACAGGGGATTTTTCTATAAAGTTTTCATCTCCCACATAAATCACCAAGTCTAATGAAAAATGCGACCTTATATGCAGCCCTTATATTTGGTAGTCAATCTGCCCACTATTGTTTTAGAGTTCCCTATAATCTTAAAGAATGAAAAAAATTGAGAAAGAGGGGGAACTCAAACATTAGATAAAATGAATGAAGATGATAGATAAGTAAATGTATTAGTTACATTTTCAATGAATTCAAACTACTTATTGGGTGCCTACAGGGTACCATGTATCATGTCTTTATGGAACTAGCAATATAGCAGCAGAGATAGGCACAAACGAGTAAACCCCAAAATAAACATGTAACTTCACACTGTGGTAAGTACTCTGAAGAAAAAAAAAATGTTCTCTATTACAGAGAATAAGAAGGGGACTTACCTGGGGAATTAGATAACAGTAGCAGTAGCAGAATCCAAAAAAAGAAATTCTTTTCACACTTAATATTAATGCAGTTCCCAAGGTATTTCTAAAAAATACAAGCTCCATGCATGTGGTCAAATCCCTCTAAGAGGAATTCTCTGAAATTTTACTTGAAGCTTAAAATTCACATTGACTTATTAAATTTAGGTCCTGGGAGGACCTGTAGTAAGTAGTGTTGTTTTAATGAGCAAACAAACATGGTTTATCTGTTTTGTTCACTCCTTTATTTCCAGAACCCGCAACAATGTTAAATGTGTCAGAGGAGTTCCGTAAACACTTGTTAATGAAGAATGAATGAATGAGAAAATAAATAAATGAGCAAATCATGGAGCCATTTTTACATAACACCTATAAAACCCTCTAGAGCTAGTGTCCTGGAAAGTACATAGGAGGATACTGTGGAAACACCATTATGGGAGGAAAACAAAGACCAAGCCCCAACCACAAGTCAGGCACTTACAGAACTACTTGAGGAAGAGGGAGGCACAAGTGTCATGACTGAGTCTAGGGGACAGGGGTGAAGCTAAAGACTTCTTCCTCCTCTTATTTTGATCTTGTATGGGAATACTACAAAATCTCTGTGCTTGGCATTTAGAAGTTTTCTGAACGTACACCCTCCCCCATTCTCCAACCAGTTTCTATGCTATGCTGGTATCTTCTTCTATTCTGAGTATTGACTTTTTAAAAACCCTCCATTGAAACTGAGACCTATTTTGAGGTCTTCAGTCCTTGTTGGGAGCAGCTCAGAAAATTTCTTTCTCACAGTTTTAAAATTTTCACATGTTAAGTCTGGGTTTCAAGGAGGTTGGACCACCGCAGATCCAGGTCTAATCCATCATGCACTGAATTAGTCACCAAGATGCTTTCTAACTGTAACAGCATAACGTGCAAATGCAATCCTATTGCTAGATAGCTGTGACTTTGAGACCATCACTCAGCTGTGGAACAAAGCACATTCAAAAATTTGTTCAAATAAGTAGCATGGTTAACACTTCTATCCCAAAATTATGGCCCTTCCATAGAGACAGAAAGCAGGCTAATGGTTGCCAGGGGCAGAGCGGAAGAGGAAATGGGGAATGACTGCTTAATGGATATGGTGGTCTCCTTCGGGAGTGATGAAAATATTTTGGAACTAGATAGAGGTAATGGTTGCACAATATTGTAAATGTACTAAATGCAGCTTTACTGTACACTTTAAAATGGTTAATTTTCTGTTATGTAAATTTTACCTCAATTTTAAAAATATGGCCCTAGAAGACATAAAATAGAATGGTCCATTAACAGAGAATATAGTATCATGTACCCTAAGTTGCTGGAATGCTCTGAACTGTGGTGCTCTCCGTGCTCCACTTCAGTGAAAAGAAGGGAGAAGGAGTTTTGATTTTTCTAAGTGAGCTCTGATTAGTAGGCATTTGTCCTCAGTACTTTCTTACTCCCTTGAGACATACAAGGATATCTTTTAAAGCAGCTTCGGGATCTGAGCATGGAATCATAGTGTGAGGACACCGGTATAGCATGAAGAGAGCACATTTACAACATCCAGTATTTTTAAAAAATGTTTCTGTGAGTCTGGAATGAAAATATATATGGGTAATATGTATAGGAGAGAAATTGCTAGGGTGGGAAAAATACAGCTGTGGGGAAGAAAAATACAGGAGAAATGACTGTTTCTTTAAACACATCTATTAATCACAGTTCAGATGCATCTCAAGGTGGGAAGCCACAGCTGTGAAGGGGAGGGCAGAGGGAGAACAGTATTATTATTTTAAATATATTTATATTAAATCATTATTGAAATTGGGGAGCCAGACTATGAATTTGCAGCTGGGGGGAGGTCAAAGGGAACTTAGTCCCCATCCTTTGAAATGAATGTGTTAAATGGCCCTCCAACTAGGTCAAAGGGGACATCCTCTGCAGCTGGAAGTGGGAGGACTGCTGGAGGATGCTAGTTGGTCTACCTGTCACTTTAAAATATGCTCCTTCCCTCTAAGTGTAGGAGCCTCTTGCAAAATAGAGAATTATGAAAATGGGGAAAAAGAACAACTAGCTTCCTAGCTACACTGCTTTGATTTTTTAGCTTTGAGAAATGCCATAGAGTTTATAACACAATGTCAGTTTTTATTTCTCTGGGGAAAAAGTATTAATATTCTTGACATTCTTTGGATGTTATATAGGGAGCTTCTTTAGGGCAGAGACTTTTAACTTCCTAAATTAATTTCTGTATCCCAAAACAGAGCATAACGTCCAACACATTTATGGATAGAAGGAAGTGAGGAAGAGTTGGAGGGAAGAAAGCAGGGAAGTAGGGAAGGAAGGAAGGAAGGAAGGAAAGGATCGATGGGCAGATGCCCTTAAGAAACCAGAGCCAGAAATGAACTGAAAGAGGAGCACGGATAACACCTATGAAGAAACTAAATTCTAGTTTAAAACTCTACAATAATCTTGAGAAGATACATAGACAGAATAAGAGCTTTATAAAAACAGTAAATTGAGTACTCCTTCTTGGAAAGGTGTAGTAGAGTCAAGGGAAGGAGCGAACCTGTCAGAAGAGGTTGATAAGAGAAACTAGATTAGGGAATCCCTTGGAAAGAAAGCCTCTGCTATGCCCCCAATTATTTCACTGTATGAGGAAACACTAGGTCTACTATATCTCTCATGAAATAATGCTGGATATCAGAAGCACAGGCTTAGATAGTCTCAAATATTGGTTCTACTTGTTTGTTATGTGACTAAGTAGATTTATCTTTCTGAATCTCAACTTTCTTATCCATAAAATTGTGATTGTGATAATAGCAGCCTAGCATTATCATTGTGAAAATTAAACCATATAGTGATAAGTAGAGTACGTGACACGTAGGGATATTTGTAAATGTTAATCCTCTCTCAGTTAGGTAGAGTAGTGTGCTGGAGCCAGGCTGTGCCAGCTCAGGAGACGAACTGTGCGCATCTCTTCTTAATCTGCATCAGCATTATCAGGTTGGTAGTTTGAAATTGGCCATAGTGGGAGTATTTGAACCAGAGAGATTGGCATAGACAATAATCTCATTTTCTTTTCCAGATATCTAATTTTAAACATTTGTCAGCATACCACCAGCTGTGGACAGTAGACAGAATCCTGGTTTGGGGGTCTCAGGAAAATTAAGTTCTAGTCCAAGTGTTGCAAAGTTCTATTTGTATGGTCTTGAATAATTCACCTTTTGGGCCTAATGTTTCCTCATCTATAAAATGAGATAGATAGAGTTCCAGTTTCTGTTAATGATGGGATGCTAGTTGGATATCTTTCCCTCTAAAAACTAAAAATATTGCATAAAAATACATAAATATATTCTTAAAAACATAAAAAACTCAACATGATATAAAAGAATTATCAAGACAAAACTTAAGTAAAAGAAGGAACCGGTGCATTAAGCAGGAAAGAAGTTGCTTTTACCTTGAAGGCACTTGTCAACTCCAACAAATTTTTATTTTGATTTTGCTGGCCTCAATGGGAAATAGAAATGTAAAAGCCTAGATTCATATAAAGTAAAGTATTTAATAGAAGAATCTCTCTACAATAAACTGGAAATTTAAGACAAACCTACTTTCTCATATTCTTGCAATCCACTTTCCGTGGTTCAGGAAATTTGAAGTCTTAAACTTGGATGTAGTTGGTCCCAGACTTTAGTTCCTTCATGAGCCTGAAAGAAGCAAATAAAATCATCACAAGAAGAAAATGCCTTCATCCTGGACTTCAGGTTACTCCTCCAAATAAAATTTTCAAATATGATAAATATAGTATAATCACAAATAATCAAGCTTTTAAGAAAAGAAAGCACTATGGGTGATAAACATCAGAAACCACAACAGAGAACGACCCCACAAAAACTTCAGATGCTACAATAGTCAGGTACAAACCATAAGACAAACACACTTAAAAGATAACTTTGAAAATATATGCAAGAAATAAGAAAGCTATAAAAAGTAACATAGATTTGTTTTTAAAAAAACACTCAATATAATTTCTAGCCTGAAAAAGTAGAATAACCAAATTAAGAAGAAAGATGTTAAGTCATAAAGTGATAATATCAGGGTCAAATTTAGCCTGAATACATAGGGTATCCTGGAGGTTTGGTGCCCGGTGTTTAAATGAAATCTGGAACCAATCTTTCAAAGCACGAAGATTTCACATAAAATTAAAATGTTGAGCTTCATATTTAAGTCAAAGATCAGCACCACTGCGCCAGTTCACAACAGTTCGTTCAGAAGGATTCGCACACTCTGGTTTGCTACAGACCCCGCTGCTTTCCGGCTCCCATCGCTGAGGCTGTGCGAGCTGCCATTTATTAGGGATTGGCAACCTCTTTCTCTTAGAGGCCGTATAGCAAATGTTTTAGGTTTTGTGGGTCACACAGTCTTTATAACAAGTGTTCAAGTCTGTCATTACCTTATGAAAGCCGTCATAGATAATACATAAATAAATGAGTGATATTGTGTTCCTAAAAAAAGACATTTACTAAAACAGGGAGTAGGCTGAATTTGAACACTGGGTTATCATTTAGCATTTTCTACCATATATCTTTTTACTCACACTACTGTTTTTCTCAGAGAAATATTTCTCCCTACTCATGTCACTGTCAGCGGGAAAAAGATATATATACAGAGAGGACCGTGTGCTTCAAGAAATATAGGTAAAAACAATAAAATTGGCCTCGTCTACTCATTTGCATTACTTCTCTGGCCTCTGTAGGCCTTTGTACTTGTGTCACCAAGTATAAATGATCTGCACAATTCCTTCCAACTATAAATTTATAGTCCAATGATGGTGTGTCAGTGTGGCCAGAAGTCAGAACCCCTGGGTACTGTGTGTTCCTCGTTTCTCTTATCGCCTCCAAGCCCTCCCCAAAGTCATGTGTTCTGAGGTTATAACAGATGTATAAGACAGGCCATTTGGAAAATTGCAAAACAGTGCTTGCCTATGTGCAGAAGTGACTGATGAGGATAAAAATACTTATTTCCCCTGTTTTTGTTTCCCTCTGCTATGATCTAATTTTTATAAGCATTTTGAAATACTAAGTACAAAACAGAGATAAAGATAAAGCCTACTTAAGTTCTTTAAATGTCAGGAATTTTTAAAAGTATTACTACTCAAAGACAAAAATAGATTGATACCACACTTGAAAGCCAGTTTCCAATCTGAAAGTTTACTGCAGGCAGGACTTTGATTCAGTTCAAGTTGTTCTAATGGCTTTGCCCTTTTCCCTGACTCAAATCATAGTGAAACATTTTTTATTATCTTTTTAACAAAATCATAGTCTCAATAAAAATGAACACAGAGGAGAAATAAACCAGATTCTCTCAATGACTCTTTTCTGAGCTCATTCTTAAAGATAATTTTATGTATACAAGCCCTTTATGGGTAAGAACCTCTTGTTTCCTTGAGCCCTTTGAATAAGATGCATTAAAAATATCTATTCCTAGATTATTCTCTAGAGGAGACAGGGTTATAATATAAACATATTTCATCAATTCTAACAGGTATTTTTTCATATTTTAATGTCTCTTTGAGATGACTCTCACATTTTCTGTCACCTAGTTGACAGTTGTGACATAGTTGTCATATGTACAACTAAGCATACGATCAAGTTTAGTAATTAACTCTGATGGAATGGTTGAAAAATAGCAATTCCTCAACAGCTTAGTTACAAACTATCTAAGAACTATTTGAAGAAGGATATGAGCACTAGTTGTTGTCCGACCATTTTTTGTTGACAACTTAGGGTCAGAGCGAGGAAGTTCCAGCATTGCATTTTGCAAAGTAAGCATCAATGAACGAAAGAAAATCCTAGAGACCATAACAGAACAGTATTGTAAGAAATACTGAGTCATTAATTCTTCTAATGGTACAAAGGATATTTCATGGAAAAAAGCATAAACATCAATAACTGTGAATTAAAAACAGGACAGGAATTGCAACTACTGCAAAATAAGTTCTCAAATACTTTCTCCAGAAAACAAGTTTTAACTATATAAAATTGTCAAAATGAGTATGTAAGGGTTCTGGAAACTGATAAAAAATAAATAACATATTAAGATGTGTTCATAACAAACTACTAAAAATCTGAATAAGTACTTTGAACACCTGCAGATTTCACACTCTCTCTTTTTATGGAAAATGCAAACTAAAAACAAAAAGATATTATTATGTAACCACCAGAATGGCTAACATAAAAAAAGACTAATACTAAAAAGTGTGGTGAAAAATATGGAGAAACTAGAATCTTCATACATTAATATGAAAATGTAAATTTTTACAGATACATTGGGAAATGCTGGCATTTTTCTAAGTTAAGTTTATAATTCCTATATGACTAAGCAATTTTATTCCTAGATATATGCCCAAGCAAAATAAAAATATACATTCACAAAAAGCCTTGTACATGAATGTCCATAGAAGCATTATTAATAATCCCAAACAATGGAAGTATTTTTAAACAAAATGTGGCTTTTATGCAACAGAATACTACTCAGCAATTTAAGAAACATCACTGACATGTGCCACATCACAGATGAACTTCAAAAATATGTGCTAAATGAAAGAAGCCAGTCATAGCAAAATTATATATTATATGATTCTATTAATATGAATATTCCAGAAAAAACAAATTCATAGTGGTGGAAAATAGGTTACTCAGGCTCAGAGAATACAAGCCGAATACAAACACGCATGAGAGAAGTTTGTGGGGTGATGAAAATGTTCAAAAACTGGAGAGTTGATGGATGTACAACTATATCTTTTTTAAAATTCATTGAACTATACACTTACACTTGGTGAATTTTATAGCATGTAAGTAATATTTCAATAAAGTTACGTGTGCACAAGAAGCAGAAGACGATGGAGGTAAGTATCAATAATTTACTCAAAATCACAGTTAGTTACTTGAAAGTCAGAACCAGAAATAAGAATTCCCAGCCAATGGGCTTTTCACTGTGAAGGATCTGTGGTATCATCAACTTAAAAAAATAAAATAAAATGGAGTTAACTGCTTTAAATAATTTGGGGAAAAATTGGGGGGTATTAATTAATAATCAACAAATAGAAACATGAGTAGATAAGCAGACATATATTTTAGAAACTCAACATCAATAACTTCTAGCCATTTATATTCAACCCAGTTTCATTACAAAAACTTTTATGTTCTGAAATATTTATTCCCTTATTCAGAGTTGTTTGTTCTTGCAACGGGTGTAGGAATTCAGTTTTGCAGCTCACACTGTAAACTCTGTCCTTGCCGGTCACGGTTTCCCTACATGTTGTGCCTTCCTCAACCTGCTGCTGTGCACAGAGCACCACCTTGATGAGAACTCAAGCCCTGCCCAGGGGCTTCCCATGGGGTTGGTGCCACTGCATCCTCCATTCAGCTGTTTACATTTTCCTGGAATGTCTAACAGGTCAACAAACTTCACAAAAAGCACTATCTTCACTTTCCTCACTATTTCTGACTCCAGGGAGACCTCAACGTTGTCAAAGAAATAAGGATCTCAGTGTCATACACACACAAATAGAGCCTGTAAGATGTTTTGAATTTTTTTAATCTCCATAAAGGAAATAAAAGTGCCCCGCAAACCTGGAAACAAATTTTTCCCTATATATTTTTAAAACTTGGGGTAGATGAATGGAAACCTAGGGTATATTGCTTGGACATATGAGATGAGAAAGAAATCTTTCTTAAATACCAGCACTCATTGCCTCTCTTGTGACTGCATTCAAGAAAAAAGTATGGAGCCCTCTGGTGGTCAAATTATTATCCTCCCTATTAAGTTCCTAACATAAAAACCTCTTAGTGATTTAATGGCAAAACTTACATTCCATATCCAGAAGCTTGGCAACTCTTAATCTTCAAAAGAGCCTTTTACTAAAATGAGTGCAGGTTTTTACTTTATATAGCTCTTTGTGGCATGTGTGTGTTTTCCTGGCAAGGGGTTTGAAGCTAATAAATATTTAAATCCATGGAATAGCACTTCCTAAGCTATGACAAAGTAAAATGAGAGGTTAGAAATGAGCTCCAGAATTACGCTGAAGATTAGAAAGTCACTCTGACGGTCCCAAACCCCCCTAAACATAAAATGGTTTCAAATGTCAAAACCTTTTGCAACTATTGTGGTTTATTTCAAAATTTTATGGCATCTTACACCCAACATTTAAATCTCTTCATTGGTAAATGAAAATTTTCTTTTGTATAACACCATGTAACATGTAGCTTACAACATGCAATGGGTTTCTTGAGATAAATGATGCTATGACTCTCATTTTTTTTCTTTTTTTGAGAGAGAGAGAGAGAAAGAGAGAGAGAGAGAGAGATTTGTTATAAGGAATTGGCTCAAGCAATTATGAAGGCAGGCCAGTCTTAAGGTCTGTAGGGTGAAGGGACAAGCTGCCGATCCAAGAGAGAACTGATGGTTTAATTTCATTCTGAGTCTGAAGGCCTGAGAACGACGACAGCAGATGGTGTCGTTCCTGTTTGAAGGCTGGCAGGTTCCAGACCCAGGAGGAGCAGATGTTTCAGTCTGAGTTTCAACTGGGGATGGGGAGCCAATATCCCAGGTCAAAGGCCACCAGGCAGGAAAATTTCCCTCTTACTCTGAAGAGAGTCAACCTTTTTGTTATATTTGGTGTTTCACCTACTTGGATGAGGCCCACCATCACCTGGGAGGGCAATCTGCTTTACTCGATCTACCAATGTAAATGTTAAGTTCATCCAAAGCCACTCTCACAGAAACACACAGAAATAATGTTTGACCACATATCTTGGCACCTGGTGGTACAATCAAGTTGACACATAAAATTAACCATTACACAGCCAGAGAGAAAAAAGATACATTCTTACAGAAGGGGAAAAAATAAGAATTACAGTAGACTTCTTATAGGAAACCGTACAAGCAGAAGGCATCAGACTAACATCTCCAAAGTGCTGAAGAAAGTGTCAACCCAGAATTCTATATGCAGCAAAAATATCTCTCAAAAATGAAGAAGCTGGTAACATCAAGTTGTGCATGGTATAAAATTGCATAGAACTACACACACATACAGAGAGAAAAAATTATTCTACCACTTTTATAAGACGCCTTCTAATTTCTAGGAATCAACCTGTATCTTTTGAACTATATGTCCAATTGGCTTTAGTAGTTGATGGTAAGTAGGATAAACCATCCCTTGGTTCCCACTGCAGAAAAATAAGAAATCACAGATGACAGAAATGTAGTCATTAGCAATGAAGGTCAACTGCCTGGTATAGACAAGGAATAAAAAAGTCAATAATTGCCTAATTTGATCATGAAAATTTTTATTTTTTAATCAGCCAGGACTCAGGTCAAAATATGTTGACTCACCCAGTACCAGTTAATGGGTATCACTTCCTGACACAGCAGATTTGCTTCAAAGGCTTTTCTGGAAAAATATTTGGTGGGGTAAAATGTCAGAAGTAGATTAGACATGTGCATTTTATACAGATAACTGCATAAGCAAACTTTACCTAACCATTACTTGGATTATTTCCTTAGAACTCACACTGGATAAGGGCTAGGCTCATTTTATTTTCAGAAAATTGAAAGTCTCTTTTCCTCTTCTGATTCAGTCACACAAATTGCATCAGTTCTTAAAGAAAGCCATACCTCAAGACCTCACAAAGAGGTATCTATTACCAGGAGCTCTAAGCAAATGTTCTTTTAATTAGCTACATTTATCTTTAATCCCTGTTTTGACAGAAACTCTAACATAAACATACATTACCAATACATAAAACCCAGCTCAAAGTATGGTTAATTTTTATATTTGACAGAGCCAGTTGGAAAAAATAACTTTGACCTTTCTCCATCTTTGTGTGATGTCACTACAACCTAGTCTCAGAACCTTAAACAGAAACAGTGGCATCTGCAGCTAAAGTACAATAATGATTCTTAAACTGCTCCTTAAAAGTGGCAATAAAAACCCTAATAAGACCTCTGGGCCTTATGTTGAAGCAGCTGCAAAATCAAGTTAAATAATTTCTGCAAGGACTACAGTAATTATAAAACTGATTAAAGTTTACCTACACTTCATTCCTAGAGGGTTTTCACCAAGGAATTAGAAACCAGATGGTTCAAGACTATGCATGATGGATATATTCCATGAAGCATGTCCGTTGTCATGGAAACAACAGAAATAACATTATCTTTACTGTCTATTCCTTTACAAAACCATACATTTAAGAATTGCCACCAATTTAAGCAAAATTCAAACAAATACTTAGGTACCAGGTTAAAAATTGGTGCCTCTATTCACTTTTAATACTAAGGCCCAACTGTCGAATTCACTAGAATGTCTTTAGTGAATCAATTTACTTTCTACACAGGCACTTAAAGAAAGCCTTCAGAATTTCTGGATTTCTAATACCCCAGAGAGCATCGGAATGTCTGAAGGTCCTCAGAAAACTGGAGCTAGAGATTGCCCACTTCCTGGAAGGGAGAGTGGCCAGTGAGAGAAGCTGCCTTCCCTGACACTCCTGTGGGGAAGTCAGTCCTGCTTGTACCAAAAGCTAGAGCTCCTTCAGCTACACCTGAACTCCTACCTACCCTCCTGCTAAAGAAGAGTCTGATCAAACATAATCTTTCGTAACTTATTCAGCATCGATAGCAATAACAATAGTAATCAAACCTTTTTTGAGCACTTACCATGTGCCTGATGCACACCATGCCATTTCCCCCTCACCACTATTCTATGTTATTGAGAACTGTGGCGTAACGCTGTGCTTCTCAAAACCTCAGGCACACTGAATCATCCAGAGATCTTTTCAAAATACAAGATCTGGGGCAAGAGCAGAGATTTTGCATTTCTAACAAGCACTAAGTGATGCAGATGGATGCTACTCCATAGACAAAGGACTTTTAGATGGTTATGAAACATGCCCCCAAACACCCAGCGATTAAGAAGGAAAACCTGGGATGACAGCCCATGATTTCCTGACTCTGTGCCTCCGGCTTTCTGTCACTTTGCTCTCCTACCTACCAATTCACACAACAGCTTCTACTTCAAAATAAACATCCTGACTTTGATTGTGTTTTAGCCCCAGGCCCATGAAAGCAGACTATTATGACCAACGCCCACATTAAACTAGACAGAACAATGCCATGGTTGACATCAGGACCCGGTACAACGATCAACTCTTCCCTACTCTGGTCCCAGCCAATCAGGAGAGCCCATGGCCCAAACTCCTTCAGCCACCATGATTAATGATTTTCCCCCTATATAACGCATCACCTGGAAGCCACTGGGGAGCCAGGTCTTTGAGCATTAGCTCACTTGTGACTCTGGGCTTGGCATCATTTCCTGAACTAATAAACCCTTACTTTCTTGTCTAGAAAACAAAACAAAACAAAACAAAACAAAAAGATAGGCAACACCAACAATAGAAAGATAAATTCTGAATAGCTCTGACTTCGTTCTTTCCCCTCACTCTTTCCCCTCAGCCAGGATTTATAAACCAATAGTTTATACCTGCTCTGGGGTTTCCATATTATCCAATTCACTGCCACTCTGAAAGTTTACTTCCCAGCCTATGATTCTCTGAATAGGCTTTTTTTCTCACTGACTGCGCTGTGAAAAATAGCCCTGGTCTTATTTGTGTCCAAACTGCATACAAGCACTTTCTGCTGTACAGTGTATATTGAGATATAAATTCTTACACATGCAAATGTAAAATAAGTTTTACGAACTGTAGATAAGTTACTATTTAAGTAGGGAAATGAACCAAAAGGTAGTTTGGGAAGTAATTACAAGATAAGAAGCAAAAGAAGTTAGCTTAAGAAGGCTTTTTGTCAGTAGGAGAAACTATGTAGATGTGAAGACCTCAGGCAAAGGGAACATGCCTCTTCCAACATTCAGGAGGTAGAAGATGAAATGGTTCAGATATGTCCTGGAGAGCTAAGAAGGGAAAGAAAACTGATCTGAAAATGTCTGGACTGGGAAACAAAGTTTTCAAGAAATTAGACTAAGAAAATCTGCTACTAGTGCAATCTTCCTCTCCAATTGGATAAGAAGCAGCCCTCTGTGACTCCACAGTATATAAGAATTTGTTCATCTGTATTTAGAGTTTTCACCTTAAGAATTTTCCATTTTTACAGAAGTGGTAAAAAAAATTCTGGGTTGGTTCTGTCATACAGACCATGTAAAATTCTGCCTCTGTGGGCTAATTTTAGGAAGTTTCAAAAACATCTCCTAAACTGATCTTTGCCCATCCAAATGTCTCTCCCACATGACCCCTGCTCTAAAAACTTTCTACAATTGAACAAGGCTTTGGGGTCAGGCAAATGAGGTCAAATTGCTGCTCTACAACTCACAGACTGCTTGGTCTAGCACAGGCTACTTAATCTCTCTTAGCTTCAGTTTTACCAGCTATCCAATGGCAGTAATATTTGATACTTCAGGGATGCTGTAAGAATTAAATGGGGGAATATATGTAAAAAAATTGTTTTCCAGTTCCGTACTTCAAACCTATGGTGTAGGTTTGGCTCAGGCAGTAGTAGTTTCTTTTCTTTTCAAATCCCCCTTTGATGCACCTGTGTCCCTTTTCCTCTGCTTCTATAATATTGGAACTTGACTGTGTTGTCACACATCTGATGGCTTATTTTTTATCTCTTTTACTGGTTATTTTTTCTTAAAACCCCTGGTCCTCATTTTCTTACCAATAAGTGGAGTAGATTGAATCAAAGGAGCTTAAAATTTTAAGGTTCTTAGTAAGATCCCCATGCAACTACTTCCTTTCTTGTTCCTTAAGAGTTCACACACTCTTAGAGCCTGAGCTGGCCCATTCATCCTGGTGGCACCAAAAGCTACACCTACCAGCCCAACACTTCCGCAAGTTCTAGCTCCAATTTCAAATTTCCTGAAGGAAATCTAAAATGAATCCAAATTTTGCCCAAACAGCTCACTTTTCAAAGTCTCCATTTTAGCATCACTATTTTTTGAGTGGCCCCTAGCCTTGAAACCTTGCAGCCACTCATCCCCAATGATAGCCAGTTGCCAACACTTACGAATCCTTCCTTCACAGAATCCCTCGTATTTTACCCTTCCTCTCCGTGCCCCTGCCACCGTCGAGACCCAGAACCTCTTTGTCTCAGGAACATTTCCACAGGCACCACTTCTGCCTGCCTGACTCCGTTCCTTCCCTGAGTGGAGAGCCGAACGGCACGGCCAAGCTACTCTGCGTATTTCTTCGTTTCCTTCCTTGTCTTCTACCGAAGCTCTGCCGCCTTAATCTTCCCATGGCTTACACCAGTGTATTTTTTCTTACACAAGAAGACTAACAGGACAGTAGTTTTCTGCCGTCACCAAACTTGTTGGTTTTTAGCCACATGTATCTACAAACAGCAACCACAGAGAGATCACCATTTTTTGAGAGAATATTTTGTGCTATGTGCTTAATCATCATTATTTCTAATCTGGCCTTGATAATGTTCTGGAAAGGCTGTGAGAAAAAAAAAGAAAGAAAGGCTCGGCTTCTTAATACATGTGGGAAATACTGTATAACACCCTCATACCTAGTAGCTTTTGTCTTTGGGTGGGTGGGGTAAGCTACCATCATCAGAATCCAGTTTTTTTGTTCTTATGTATCTTGGTGAGAGACAGACCACTTCCCACTAGAGAAACTGAACACTCCTTATGCCTGTTTTTCTATTCTTCCCATCTGGGGCTTGGACACATAGCCTAGACTATGCCAATCATGTTTAAGGGTCCTGTGTTTTTCATTTTCATGTCACACGTTGCTACAAACTTAGCATTTTAAAACAAATTTGTTTTCTTACCATTCTGGAGATCAGAGGTCCAAACTGGGCTTAACTGGGCTAAAATGAAGGTGTAAGCAGTGAGGGTTCCTCTACAGGTTCTGAGGAGAGAACCTGTTTTCTTGACTTTTCCAGCTCTTAGAGGCCACCTGTAATTTTTGGCTCATGGCCCCTACCTCATATCACTTCAAATTCTTGCCTCTGTCACCACTTCTCTTACTGCTGACTGATCCCCATAGATCATTTTTATAACATTTATACATTTATGATTATATTGGGCCCACCCATAATATCTAGGATAATCTCCCCATCTTTAAATCCTTAATTTAATCATATATACAAAATCTCTTTTACCAGGTAAGATAATGTATTATTCACAGCTTCCAGGAATTAGACATGGATATATTTAGGGACCATTATTTAGCCTCCCACGGATGTCCATATTTTGAATTGGAAGCTAATACGAAAAAGAACCAGGTCTTCTGGAATCCATGCTGAGAAGAAGAGGTAACCCCAGAAAAGGCACCATTGAGTCCCCAAGGGTAGCAGCAGCACCCAGTGTCAGTATCATAGCAGAGCTAGTAGGACAGGGACACCCAGGAAGAGCTCAGCAGCAGGCAGTATGTGGCCCCCCGACTGGCTTAGTCCGTGAAAGCGATCCTGGTGCCTCCCAACCTTCTTCCTTCCTGCCCTGTCTCCAAAACTGATTTTTCAGTCTTCCTGCTACTTCCAGGAGCTACACATTATCCTTCTAATGCATTCTTTTCTAATTATATCAATCAAAACTTTTTGTTGCTTGCAACTAAGGACCACTCTTCTTTAATATTAGCATCCAGAATAATCAAAAAGCAACTTACCTGAGCACAGCATTTTGGAGGTACCACAGTGAAGATATTTATTTAATTGTGTTTTTTATAGTGCTTTCCAATTTTATTTGACCATAAGATCTCTTTTGTTGTTGTTGTTTTTGGTTGCCTTATGTTTTCTTCTAAATAGTTTGCCATAGAAGAACATTGAAAAGACTTTACCCCTAATTTTATGCATGAGAAAATAAAGGCTCAGGGATTTAAGTTAGTTACCCAAGGTCTCAGCTAATATGTGGCAGATTCAGGATTCAAAACTTTATCTAACTCCACAGTTGCTTCTTCATATTGCACCCATTAAAATGCTTGTGTTGTAATAATTAAAATTACTAATAAAATATTTCTAAATATTTAGAAAGTCATGAGTTTTAGGTATTCATTATAATTATTTGAACTCTAATGTACTTACTATCACAGGCTTTCGCACTACGATAGCATTACCAGAGAGAGTGACGGGCAGAGGGGAAACTGCCCTGGAGTGATTATCAATATTTTATTAAAAGAAAAACTTATAGGGGTAATATTTTAATGTTAAACAGTGCATGGGAGGGTTCCTATTCCCTATAAGTCCCTCCCATTCAAGAACCATAAGGTCGTTTAATAAGCACTTTCCTTAGGGAAAATGCTAAAGAGAGAGAATTAAATATTACACGCTTTTTTTTTTTAAGTTTTGAAATCAATTTCGTAAACCCAGAGCAGAGACAACAGTCTTAACAGTCATGGCATTCAGTCACAAAAATCGATCAACTGAAAGAAAAAGAAGAAGAAACTCTTCTGCAATTCAAGAGGTTAATTTCAGTATCAAGGGCCAAACCCTGGGAGACCTAGAACATACAATTAGTAGAACAAAGTGGGGACAAAGGCAGGACGATGTAAGGCCATCCAACAGCCCAAAAGGAGAAGCGGATCTTTCCACCTTGTGAAAGGCAGAAAAGAGAATGGCAGCAGCGCCACCTAAGCTGGACCCCAGAAGCAGTGGGATCAGAGACGCTCCCGAGAAGCCTGTGGGATCGCAGAACAAAGAGACCATTTCCTGGCTGCTCTCCAGAGCATAAGCTAGAAAACTACAAGCCACAGAGAGAACCTCTGCATCCCACATGGTCCCTAAGCAGTAAAGAAGTCATGACTTTAAAGGTTTCTAGACAATAACTCTCAAGAAGCCTCACAGAATCCTGAACATTCTGCAGTGTTGTGTGGAAAATCCACAGCCCTGCCCTCTCCTCTCACTGCTCTGAGCTCAAGTGGCTGGACAGGCTGATAGACTGGAAATAAGCCAGAGGAGTCCCCCTGGTTAGTATGGGGACAGTGCAGAGTCAAGAGAGGATGGAGTGAAAGGAGTCAACACTCAGAGGCATGGAGGAACTGCTGACACAGGCAGAGTCAGGCAGACTTCCACTGCACTGGCCAAGCCTGCTGGGACGATTCCACCTGGGACAGGCCGACAAGGACAGGTGGTGATCAGGGACACAGGCCAGCCCTTCACCATCACTCCTTCTCTATGTCGTATGTGATATGAGAGATGCGACGGAGGAAGAGAAAAGCCCAGAGAGGGGAGAATCTTGATTTGGCTAAGTAATTACCAACCACTCCCCACTGAGGGGTGAAGTGTTAGACTGGATGTTAGTGAATTTTCTAGAACTAGAAAGATTAAATTTTCTGCGACCAAGCCAAGATGGGTTTTTTAAGCTCAGATGAGTTTAGTTATAGACAGATGAATCCATTTTCTTTTTCTGACATGCCTGAATTTGTTACTGTGTAAGATTCACACTCAGTTCACAAGTCTAAAGAAAATGTGAACTTCCTGTTGACATGGTGTGACTGTTAGAGTATCCTTTTTTATTACTCAGATTACTTTGAAATGACCCAATTATACTGTTATGAGTTATAAAGTTGAAAAAAGTTTTATTTCTGGGATGGAGGGAGAAAACTTGAAACGGGTGGGCATCGGCTTTGACAGTGACTAGAAAGCATGAGACGACCTATTGGCGACCACTTTGCATGTGAAGGCAGGAGCGTTGAACTGACAGGCAGCTCACAGGTCACCTGAAATAGCTTTGTGAGCCACTCATGGTTCATGAGGGAACAAGTGGGGGGACCACCAGTATGGGGGAAGGAAGCAATAAAAAAGTTGCAACAGCAAAAAGACAAAATAAGTAACAGTTTCATTGAAAAGGAAAAAAATGTAAGTACCAAGAAATAGATTCTGTGGATTCACAGGGGACCCTTCAAAAATATGAAAATAAAAAGAACCAATTTTTTAAATTAAATAGAAAAAGGAAACGAAAACAATTGAGAAAACAATAGAATGGGGCTTTTAGCTAATGGGCTAAGGATCATTCTAAATAAATTAACACTTCAAATTCTTAAGAGAAATTAACTTCCAGGAATTAAAATGGAGTAAGAAAAAAAGGACGTAAAATGGGTAGGAAAAGAAATAACCCAAAAATTCTTGTAAGAAAGGGTATCTCAAGTTAAATGATTTTTCCAGGAGACCAC